>CM021103.1:697100338-697153677 GCA_007115665.2 Sequoiadendron giganteum | reverse complement strand
GCCACTTTATCAAAGAAAAGAAGGAGAGCACTTTGCAACAAAATCTCAAAGGCGTGAAGACATTTCAACAACGAAACCCTAATTCATCAGGTACTTCAAAACAATTCATTTAATTTGGTGTGCGGTTGATAGAAAAAAACATGAGTACAAAAGGAAAAATGGAACAAATCAAAGGAATGATCAATCTAGATGAGTATAACAGTGAGAAGATTAGATCCGTAAGGAACTTGTTGTCACCCGATGAATTGAAATGGTTGAAAGAAGATAAACACAAAAATTTGGACATTTGAAATGAATTTCCCTATTTCGAGAACACATAAATCATTAAGTTTATTTTGAGCAGATTGAATGATGATACTCTAATTCTGGATAAAACCTAGCACATCTCGAAAGAAGTGATTGAAACTCTAACATGATTATGCAAAGTTGGGGATGTACCGAAGAAGAAGTCAATTCGAAATAAAGAAGTCGAAACCCTAACTGGAGTTATTGGAGATCAAAGGGCATTAATAATCTCAACAATCAAAGATTCAGTGACAAGGTACATTGCGCATGGAGTATCCTACACAATCGTTTTTAGAAATAGAGAAGGTGCAACTTTGATAGGTGCTATTTACATTTCTCACAAGATGATAATGGAAGATCAAGATTTTGATCTTTGCGGATTATTGAAGGATCAATTGTTGGAGAATGTGCAATTGTCAAAGATGACAGGTTACCCTTTCAGGTTTGGTACTCTGGTTATATGTCTTGTAATATTTTTTTTGAATTGCTTACACATGAACAACAATGTAATATGGAAAGAGAGTGAACCGGTGTGCAAAAAAAATTACATGCACTCTAAAAATTTGGCAAACTGTGATCAAGTATATGAAAGTTTCTTTAAGGGTTTTGCTAAGAAAATTTGGCTTAGTTGGTATTTCCCTTCCGGTAAGGGCACTTGAAGTTGGTTCCTCCTCCAGTGAGATGGAAAAGAAGAAGAGAAGAGAAAAAGAAATTACTGTCTGTACTCCTTCGATATGCAAGACTCCAAGAGTTGAAGGGAAAGGAAAAGAATAGGTGGTTGTAGATATTCTAGATGAGGAATCTAATAAGGAAACTAAGGACACCCAAGGAAAAGAACTGGAATCAGCCAAACCAAAACAAGAAAAGGCTAAGTCAGAAGAAAGTGAAAATGAAGATGACTTAACCAAAGAAAAACTACTGCAGCTTATTCATGAGAAAGATGGAATGTGAATTTTTTAAAAATTATCGTCTATCAGACCTTCATATGAACAAGATATGTTTTTAAGTGTACTAAGTGCTCATATTGTGCACAACCAGATCAAATTGGAGAATTTGCAAAATATTTTGCCAAAATAAATGATTGAATGCATCAAGGAAATCATTGACCCCGAGTCTCAAAACATGGAAGAATTAGAAGTAATATTACATATGAAGTAGTACAAAGTATCTCTCACCAAGTTAAAAAGGCACATGAATCAGCTAAGGTAGTGAGTAAATTCAGTAAATAGCATCTACAACTACTGTCTTCATTGGCCTCATGCAATTGGAAAGTATAAAGAGAAGTTGGAACAAATTGAAACAAAATTGAACAATATTGGAAAAAACTTTGACATGCTTCAGGATCATGATGGTGAAATCAAGAACTCAAACAGAGCATACAAATGTCCAGGACACCAAAAACAAGATTATTGACACCTTCTGGAAAGTAAAGGACATAATGGAATGAAAACTAGAACAGTTGATTGAAATACTGAGGAAAGGAGAGACACTAGAAGAAACCATCACTATTCTGGAATGTCTCATCAAGATTATCAACAAGACATCTGAAAATAATAACATGATCATAATCACTGGGATTGCAATAGAAGCATGGAAGAATTTTCTTCCGGAGATGAAAGAAAAGTACAAAATGATCTTTTAATGCAAGCAGCGGGTGTATGTCTTCAAAGTTTTGAACCAGTTTTTGAATAAGTAAGTTTTTGTTTATACTCCATAAGGGATTACTGTAAAATTTTTTTTGGTTTATCATTGATGTCAAAAGGGGAGAGAGAGCAATGAAAAATGCCTTATCAAACTTAGGGGGAGTTGTGTTAGTATTAAAGGACTGTAGTATGGTGGTTCCGACACTTAGTCATTTTTCACTAAGTGTTGCCATCATTGCCAAAGGGGGAGATTGTTGGCATTTGGTGTTGTCATTGATGACAACCTAAGTCATTAATCTAGTCCACATTTCGATATTTATCCATACCAGGAAACAAAATGAAGAACAGGTATCCGACTAAAGATGAATCCATTTGCATTATCAGCTTATCATTTTAAGTTGTGGATCTCAGAGAAAGGTATTTTGATGTTTGTACTATCTTATCCAAGAATCATCAGGGTGCGCATTCACTGATATACGAATTAAGAGATTTGGTTTATCAATTTCTTGTTTATCAGTGCTAGAAGGTTGACTTGGTGGATATATCCATTGCAAATGCTTAAGGAGTAATTGTTTAAATGTTTCTATGTTCAAACATGTTTATTTAGGTCCTCACTATGCTATGGATGAGTTTGGATGGTGCGCATTGACAATCGTTTGTGGATTCAGCCGACCGTTGAAAAGTATTTTATGTTTTATGAAAGTTGACATATGGTTGATTGAATCTCTTGTTGCAGATATACATAAGTGATCAGTTATATCATTTTGAGATGTGTGTGAGGTGGGTGTATGATGAAAATTCAAGTGTGTGAATTATGATGCGAATATCAGAAGGATAGAGAGGATTTGTGATGTGAATTAAAAGCAAAGCAGAGCAAAAAAATAGAATTAGACAAAAGGTCAGAAATCGATTAATGTGCTTAACTAGAATTGTAATCAGGAATTGATAGATGCTATCTCTTCAGTTCAATTCCTTAGATGGACTTAATCTAAAAATTTTGTAAGGCAGTGATCCTTTCTATTTTAAGCAGTGAGCTCTAGGCAGTGTTCCTGAATGCAAGTGCATTCTCATTTTGTAAAACTTATATTTGATTACTCAAATTGTGGATTGACCTCCACTGTGGTTTTTCCCCTAACAGGTTTTCCACATAAAAATCCTTGTGTTATGGTGTTGTGGATGATTACTTTATGTGCTTGCATCTTTATTTCAGTTCAATGTTGTAAGTGGTTCAATATCAGATCAATAAAGTTAAATTTTGTAGAACACTGATTCACCCCCCCTCTCAGTGTTCCCTAAGTACAACAGTAAGAGGGATGATTTTTCAAACATGGTGGGGGTTGGCGTGCTTACACAAAAGCGTGCTGGTCCTTCTAATGTGATTAGAACTAATATAGACAAGAAGGTTCTATCTGAGTTAGAAGGGGGGATGGATTCTTCTTTCCAAAAAATGTTGCCTCCCACTTTTAACAGTGGGGGAGGGACTCAGAATTTAAATGTGGAGGCTACAACTAATGGTGTCCCTAATTCGTTAGGGGGAGTCCCTGATGCAAAGGTAAAGGAGACTATAGCCAAAAGAAAGAGACCCCAAGCTCTTGAAAGAGGACATGATCTAGTAAATGATACGAGTTTAATTGATGTTGAGATGAATAGCGAGAGAGTCAAGATTGCAACGTTTGGTGGAGGCGTGGATGCATTAGCTACAAAAACTAAGGGTATTGTCTTAATTAAGAATGCCAAATAGCTAGAAACATAGGAGGAAAAGGTAGAAGAACTGATTACGAGTGTTGTTGATTTTGGTGCCAAAGTAATTGTGAGTGGAGGACCAGTTGGTAACGATGATGCAATGGACTGGTCAGTTCATCTGGTAATTAAATAACAATAAACTTGGAAAAATAGGGGGAGAGATGTTGCGGCAATGGTTGGACTTCAAGTGGGAGATTATTGGGGAGTGAAGTCCAATGATCTTCTTTGTTCGTTTGATTCCCACTTTCTTCCCGCCTTCTTTGTGTCTCTTCATTTTCTTTCGGAGATTTGAAGAGCTCACGATGTATGTTTAAAACATGTTGAGTTGCTGCTGCAAATGTATGAGAGAAAACATAGTGAATAAAATAAATAAATCTCTGCTTTTCCCATGAACATAGCCATTACGGTGAACCACATAATTGTTGTTGTGTTATGTGTTTTCTATTTGTGTGTCCAATTTTTCTCGAGTTAAAATTATGTTTTGTTTTAATATGCTCTTTTAAAATTAACATTATCATACCCTTAAAATACTTTTACCTATTTTACCTTTATAAGTAGCATCAATATACAAAAGTGCCATGATTACTTGTTATATGGGTGTGATAGGAGAGATTTAAATTATAGGTATTTGGGTATAATTTGGATACCTAAAGATGAGGAGAATAGTAATACTTTGGGTTTTGATGTCTAAATTAAGTGTAATTAACTATTAAATATTTTATTAAGGGAATAAGTGGTTATCAGGCGGTGAGGGTCTTAATCACAATTAGATAGGCATGATAATTATATGCTATAGATTTTTATTATACTTAATCTTGTAACCCTTATTATATATATTAAGTATGAAGGTATCTAAAGACTAAGGATAATGATTTAATAAATAAAAGTTAAATTTTAAAATAATATTTTTAGCTGGATTAAATCTTAAAGTCTTTGACCAATATTTCATAAATAATGGAAGTTAAGATAAAAATTTTCCCACTTACTTGACTATGATATGATATGACTATTATTCAAAATTGATAATATTTTTCAATAAATAAATTTAATTACATATCAATATTAATGGTCACCTTATGCTTTTAATAGAGTTCCTCAATATCAATATCTCTTTACTAATGTATAATGGACGACAAAATTTTTTTGTATGTTTTTGAGAACTCAATTTGAATGTTGAAAAACATTTTCAACAAAAGTTAACAAAAAAATATTTGAACATTTCCACTTCATAAGGCACAAGGTCAAGGCAATACCTTATTTTGCCGAGAGGCGGTCTACAGTGGAAGCTAAATCTGTGTTAACATTTTTGATACTTTTTTTTCTTTTTTTAAAAAAATTGACGGGTGCTTGCATATCAAAACCATTACGAGCATCTCCTTGAAATAAATTGACTTGCAAAAACATTATTGGTTAATATATAGTGAAATCTAAGAGCTTGTTGTCATCCACCTTGCTGAGCGATACACAAATCCATTGTGTTGGTGTTTCAATTAGCACCTTTGGAGTGCTTATTGGAAAATGACAGCTATTGCAAGTGTGTAGTCACTGATCTTTGAATTATAGAGAAGAAGATCTCTCTTTGCTGATGTTTGCATGAAAATAAAAAGTAAACTATTGTTCCTATCTTTTTACTTAGCGGTAGGAGACAAGGGTGCATAAACACAATGCGCTGTAGCAAAGATTTTCTTTGGTTTATGCAGATCTTAACTATGACTAAACTAGCTTCTAAAATTTCCTATTTCCTTAAGAAAAATAGAGCATGAGGGAATAGGAGCTGAAATGGATGATTCAATCACTCAGACAAATAATTATCCCAGGATGCATATGAAGGCTCTAAAATCCTAGACTTATACCAAAATAGAATCCATACAAATAATCTTCATACAATAGATCAGATCTCAGGATTCCCAAGGAGGTACCAAGACCTTTTCGAGGTGTAGGTTGAAAGATAATCTACTAGAAACAACAAAGATACAATAATCAAGCTCACTAAATTCCCAAGGAGGTACCAAGACCTTTTCGAGGTGTAGATCGAAAGATAGATTATTAAAACAACACTCAATGACAAATCTTGAGACTTTTGGATCAAAGGAAAGGTAGCTCTCCTGATTTATTATCTCAATCTTCTTCAAATATTACACTTTGGGACAACAATGTGTGCCAAAGAGACATTCACACATGATGCAATCAAACCAAGAGTACATTAACAATATTGGATACACCTATCTGAATAAGAAGAATGCAAGTTTGTGCTTAGTATTTCCCTTTCACAAATACAATCCAAGAACATATACTAGGCTAACGATATGAAGGCTTTTTAGCTCAGTGTTTTGCTGTTGTGAAGTAAAGTTACAAAATAATGAGCATGAGGATCTTACTTATAGAACTCAAAGGAGTAGGAAACCCTAAAATCTCCTTGAGTTAACATTTAGTTCTTTCCAACCAACAAGATTTATTCCTAAGTCAAAAGTAGGTGAGAAAATAGTTAACTGGAAATCTACTTTAGTCAACTGAAGCTAAACAAAAGTCAAATTGGAAATCTACCTTAGTTGACTGAAACCTAGCTAAAAGTGAACTTAAATTATAAATGTGCCTCCAAAATAGACATCCACCTTTAATGGAGATTTGATATCCACAAATCATGGAAGTCGATTTAGACATCCTTGATTAGTGGGATTGACATACATGATCTGTGGGATCTAGAGTTAACTTGGAAAGGGGCATCAAGTTAACTTCAGTCATAGTTAATGTCTTTATGGAGGGTACGATATCCTTCTTAGGGTGCCTTACACCTCATCACTATTGGTCAATAGAGCCTCTATCCAGTCGTTGACCTCCTCAGCCTCTGGGAAATTAATGCTCTGCAAGATGATGATGTGGCACTTTAGTATTTCTTCACTTGTCACAAGCTGTTGTTGATAGTCTATGCGCTTCACAACTGCATCATCTAACTTCGTAGACATGGATGCTACTTTGGTCAACTTGCAACCATCAGGATCATTGAGGAATGTGCTATGGATGACATCTCAGAATTGGTTTTGCACTGAACCTAGCTCAATGTACTCACCTCCCTCTTATTGATATTATATGTGAGGGAAGGATATTACCAATGTTCTTGAAAAGTTGATAATATCTGCGACAATCCATCGGTAGTCAATCATTTCCACAAAATTGGCATCATAGGCTTTCACCTTGTATGCCAGTTGTTCTTTCTAAGCAAAGAGATGTTGCTTTTTTTTGTGGTGGTAACAGATTGATACACCAATTGCAAGTCTGCAACTGTGACTTCATCTCTAGGCCTCTTCTCTGTTATCTTTAGTTCTAACTGCTGAATTTACGTGCGGAGTCCATGTGCTTTGTCTCTCAACTGGTATATTTCCGCTAGTACATATCGCCCTCTGACAATAAATTCTTCCACTTGATTTCTCAAGTGTTTTCCATATGTAATCAGTTGGTGATGATTTTTCTCCATGGGGAGATTTAGCAATTCTCATGGCAAAGCAGAGAAGTTGGGAGTGTCGTGCATCAAGGTGGTAATTTACATCCTCAACTCTCAATTTTTAGCCTTTAAGGTGGCTTTTTCTTGGCCATCCTTAGCCATTCTCTCTTGGACGCTCACTGAGGAAATTCTGAGAAGGTCTACCTCCACCTAACGAGTGGTATTTTCGAGGTTCACCTTTGATAGCGTGAAGCCCTCAACCTCTACCTCATGTATGTCTTTGTCCTCAGGTGGGGCAATAGTCTCTATGATGAACTCATTCTATGCATTCCTTCCTACATGTACTTGCTTCTTTAATTTTTTTTTCGGCATGTCTTGAGGGACATGATCGAACTCTGTGAAGTCAAGATGGTAGGATGGCCTTTCCCTCTTCCTTCCTAGGAAACTGTCAAGCCAGATAGAATCCCAACTAGCTTCACTGGAAGGAGGAAAGTTGGGCCCTTGAATGTTTGATGAATCAAACTGTGCTATAGTGACGTCTCACGATGCAAAGTCCAAGTCGATGGGACCTTGTGACTGTTGTGATGGTGGTGAAGTATGTGGCATTGTTTCTATCACATACACCATTTTTGTTGCTACTACTTTTGCCATGGGTTTTATCTCTGCTGTGATTATCTCAATGACTAGCTCATTTGCAATAGTCTCAACTATCTCGGGTAAGTTGGTAGCTATCTCCACCTATACCTCTTTCTAATTTGCATCAACAATCTTTGTTATTCTCCATGTATTCCTTGACATCTGCATCCCTTTGGGGATGTTACTCCACTGCTTTCGTCTAGGATTCTTCCTCGACGTGGAAGGTAGTGAAGACTGAACCGGTGGCAGCTCTATTAAGAGAAGTACTACTTTCCTTGTCCTCTTGCATTCTAGGTAGAGTCGACTATTTCTGACCACTCTACTCATTTCTCCTCTATAAATGTGCTCTATTTTTGCATACCAATCCACTGTTTTGAGTGGCTCTGAGTCCACTTAATAAATGAAGAATGAGGGGAGAATGAATTCCCCTTTATCATCAAATAGGCCCTCAATGTCTTCTGACATAAAGTCAGAAATTTAGGAGAGCTTAAACCATCTATAGTTCCTTCTTCGTACCTCAAACTCATCATCACAATTGACCCAGTAATCTTCCATAGAAGATTCATGTGATGAGCGTTGCTCAAGATGCACTGCATAAAGGCCTCTTGGATCATATGATGACCTTCTCTCAATGATATATTTGAGATTAAGTCTCATTGTTTCTTGGCTCATCAATTTGGCATTGACCACTATTTTACATCTATAGAGTCCCATATGGATGGGAAAGTTTGCAACTGGTTTCTTCTTCATGTGTAGGTGAGTGTGAACATCAGTCAACTTCCTTAGGAACTCCATGAACACTACCTTATCTAAAGGGTAGCATAGCATCATGGTGGGGTGGCCATTGTAACCATACACACGTATGTAGGTGAAGTCAAGGAATTGGATACACCAATCCGCCTAGTCTACCATTGCCTCCTTGGCTGCTGGTGATATACGCACGTGCATATTATGGTCGAGATCTTGTATGGTGTGCATGATGAAGAGGTCACTTATCTTTTTGAATTTTCGTTCCACTTGAGTAAACTCAAGATGTGGAAAGTATTCCTGGACCTTTTGCACACCTAAGGTCCCCACAATGTTTAGTGTCCTGAACTCGCCTTTGAAGGAAATCAGGTATACTAGATAGGAACACATGTGAAACCTATGAGCCTCTAGAAACCTGGTAATTTGTTGGTGGACTGTGTCATTGATCAAGGCAGCCCATTCGTAATGTTCTCTTTTACTGATAATCTTAGCAATGATGTAGTACATCCATGACTAAAACTGATTGCCCTCAACCTGTCTAGTGATCCCGTTGAGTAGAGTGATTAACAATGCATACTCGTCTCTGAATTCTCCTCGTCCAAACAATTTGGAAAAGTTGGTATTTTTCAGCTTTAACCATTGTTTTTCCATTTTCTGCATACATGTGTCCTTTAATGCTTCAAATGCCTTCTCACATTCTTTCACTGATATGACCTTATTGGTCGGACATGGTGGAATAACAAAACATTTTTCAATGTCCTTTGGTTTCAAGCTGCAGATCACCCTCCCATCCATTGATCAAATTTCTCTTGTGGTAGGATTGTAATGTTTAATGTAAGTAATTACAAGCTCCACACTTTGTAATGTGATAGGCATGGATGCGCTTGAAGAAATCCAGACTCTTCTATGTTTTGAGTGTGATTTGATTCATGCCCTCCAAATCCTCTGAATTGACCTTTGGGTTCTTCTGATACAAGTATATGTTAGTCATTTTCAGGAAATCATGATACAAGACCATTTTGGTCTTGTATTGTACTTGGAAGTACTGCATTCTGAAAGACTTAAAGATCGATTGTGCACACAACCCTGTTCTAACAATTTCTAAAAACCCTTAAAACTAGTGTTTGTTGAGGAGTATTTTTTTGGAAAAATATGGCACATGGGTTTTGTTCATGCTTCAATGTTGAAAAAACCTAGTTCATTAGATTTTTGATTTTGAGACTTTCTTGAAAAATCCCTAAAAATAGGGGCAACAAGTTTGTTGTTTCTGGAAAATTTGATGAGATAGGTTTTACTGGAAAATTATGTTGATCATACCCAATTGGTCAGATTTGAGGTAACATGTTGTTTTCTATGACATGAAATAATTTTAAGATATAGGAGAGGAAGTAGACAAGAGGTAGATTGGAAGTTATTAGCTATCTCCTTGTAAAAATCTGCCTCTAGATTCAACCTCTGAGAATAAATCCCTTTCTGCCATTGATCTTCAAAATATATTGAAGAACGGTCCAAAACCCTTGCTAGATCTTGAAAAGACGTCCTTGAGAGCAAATTGTTGTTTTAATCTTCAACCAACAAAAGAAATAATGAAAAAGGGATGCCTAGCTTGATTAAATAATGATTCAAGTTGAAATCCTTCAAGTTTGGGTGCCAACTCATGATTGAAGCTTGATTTGGAGTTCAAAAAGCCGATTTCCACTGATTGTGGAGTGTTTGGCCTCTTTTTTCCTCCAAAATCTCTTAACTCAAGTCAAAAAATTTCCTTTGACTTTTTAGGCATCCTTTCTTGAGTTTGAACATTTTTTCATCATTTTTTTCATGCTGAAGTGTCTTTGTTCAATCCTTGCTCTCGGTCGTTTAGTTGATCTTTGGTAGCTGCTGACGGATTTGTTGTCAAGATGGAACCATCTTGAAGAGGTACGCCTAGGATTAACCAAGTTAGAAACCTAAGTTTGAGGCTCCAGATTCAAGGGCGCCTTTCTCCAGTAGGGGCACTTTTAGCTTTGCCTTAGTCATTTTCATGACTGTTCTTTGTTTTCACCATTTAGATCCTCCATGCTTTGATTTGACGTCACCGTCGACTGATGAGTCAGATGGCTTTGCTTGATTGTGCATTGGGTAACCAAATCAGTCCTCAAAAGGATGACTAGTTTCTTAGCTCATGAAGGTCAGTTTAGGTCCTTCAAATCCAAGGGTGCCCCTAGCTAGCAGGGGTGCTTTTGACTTGTTGACTGATTATATCTATGCTTTAAACTACCTTAGTTTGATCTCCATCATCAGATGATTGAACTGCCATATGCCTTCGTTGATGATTTCATTGTCGAGATCGATCAAAGTGGAGAAGATGATCTTGGAGGTCATTGAGCAAATAGACTGCATCTGCATACCTCAAAGATTGGGCGCCTTTCTTTAGTAGGGACGCTTTTCCCTTGGTACTTAGCAATTTTCTTTCATTTTTGCATGTTCTTGCCTACAACATCTCCATATTTCGTTGACATTTTCCAGTGATCTCTGAATTAGATGATCTTGCTTGACAACGTGTTGAAAAACCAACATGAGAATGAAGAAGATGTTTGCTTTAGATGGACATGATGACTGTATTTGGCCCTTGAGTCAAAAGGGTTACTTTCTTCAAGAGGGGCAACTTTTGACCCTTGATTGCATTTCCTGCTTGGTAGCAAGGCATCTTCCTTCCAGAGAGCCAAATTTTGGCCTTTTCAGTTTTGAGAATCTCCTTCATCAAACATCTTTTTCAACCTTTTCCACCATGACTTCTTTGTTGAAGCTTTTGAAGCTTAGCTTTCAACACTTGGTATTGGCCAATGCCATTAATGGCTGCAGAGCTCCTAAATTTGTTCCTCAAAAACATAAATAGACCCACCAGAGTAAACCATGTTTTTTGATGATTTTGACTTGACTAGTGTGATCGTGAAGCTGATTAATCCTATCAAAATCATTTTCAATCATTTTCGGGAAGGTCCTTTTTTGGTACAAAACCCTAATTTTTAATTTTTCAGAAATTTACACATACGTTCATTGACAAAAACCTTATGTTTGGTTTTTTCCTTAAACAAAATTTTGACGATATTTTTACATGATTTAGATTAATTTTTTCAAAATTCCAAAAAAATATATTGGGTACAACTTTAGGCTCCATCTGGTGATCATGTCGGATACCTATGGCATAGGAGAACTGAGAATCTCAAGTTTCATAGACTAGTACTTCTATTAGTTGGGCAATGGAGTCAGGACTTATTTCCTAATTCACACAATAATTTAAGCTCACCTATATATTGGGGTTCACCTATTATTCACCTAAAACAAGACTACCTACGAAATCACCTAAAACACTACAATACATTACAGAACAGGGAAACACATAACAACATAACGTTAAAGAAAAATACAATAATTTACAAAGAACTCACCCCATCCCCGAACGAACGAAATGTTTCAAGTATTGCTCGTTGTAGGGTAGTGGAAAGAGCTTCCCATTTGAATTTGAGAGAATGTAGGAATTCTCCCCTACGATATCATGGATTAGGAACAACCCCAACCAAAGGGAGTCCAATTTTTCGTGCATTTCCTTTAGCTCGTGTCTCTTGTCCCATAGCAAGACCTTGTCTTTGATCTCGAAATCTCGTTGTTGAGCCTTCCTGTCGAAGATCTTCTTCAATCTTTCTTGGTGCTGAGTGATTTTATCAAAAACTTCCACCCTTTCCTCTTGTAGTTGTGTCAAGGACAAGATACACTTTTGGATTGGATCTTTGAACTCTTCATCTTCTACTGCGGATGCCAGCTGCAAAGCGAATAACTCTAGAATTATGGGTAACACAACTTTAGTGTCGTATTAGATAGAAAAGGGGGAAGTTCCAATAGATCTCGGGAATGGTTCTATCAGCCGAAAGAGCATTGTATAACTTTGTGTAACAAGCTCGTTGGTTTGAGTCAACCATCTTGCGCACGATCGTGACTATGTTCTTATTAGATGACTTGGCTTGTCTGTTGCCTTGTGGATAATAATATGAAGAGTGGGACAACGTGATGCCATAGTCAAAATAGAATTCCACTAACTCCTCTGATGAGAAGCTTGTAGCATTGTTGGTCACGATCTTTCTTGGTACTCTGAAATGTGTGATGATATTTTCTTTGAGGAAATTGCACACAACTTCAGAAGTAGCATTCTTCGTAGTAATAGCCTCAGCCCATTTGGTGAATTAGTTTGTTGCTGTAAGGACATAGAAATGTCTCTTACTGGAATGTGGGTTGATTGGACCTACGAAGTCGATACCTCATTGTTGAAATGAAGCATCTATCACTAATGACCTTAGTGGAATGGTTGCCAGCTTGAGTTTGCCAACAAATTGTTGGCACTGTTGACATCTACGCACCCAATCATATGCGTCGCAGAATAAAGTTGGCCAAAAAAATTGTGCCCGCAAAATTTTGAATGTTGTGACCCTTGATAAAAAATGGCCACCGCATGCTTCATTGTGAATGTCTTGCAACAACCACCATTGTTGGTCTCTATCGACGCATAGCAAGAATGTCCCATCAAGGCCACACTTATACAAAATGTTTCCTCACATCACATAGCTTTGTGCTCTTAGCTTTAGGGTTCTCTTCTACTGCTTGTCCAAGTGGGTTAAAAATTATCCATAGGTGAGATATTACCAAAGTTATGAGTACCACTCTTCTATAGAATCAACCAGTAGGACCATGAGAAGGTCCTCTTCAATCTTTGTTTGTAGTTCACTATCAACAACTTGGTGCTTTTGATCACCATCTTTTGCAATCAGCTGACATAAACCTTTCCCATGAAAAATATTAGTAGGCTTAATGTCTAAGTCATACCGTTGGACTCTTGTGATCCAATTACCTCTTTGGTGCCCATCTCTTGTTGAGTAAGGACACTCTTTACCGTAGGGTCTATATCGTACACAGTGGTGTAGGTATTCAGGATGTAGAATCTTAAATTCTTGATTTCCTTCACAACCGCATATACATTATTTTCTATTTGGGAGTACCAAGACTCGCTATCCTTAAAGCTATTGCTCATGAACGCTATCGGTGATTAAGTCTCCTCATTTAGCTTTTGTGTCAGTATGGTGGAGAGTGTGTTTCCATGCGTAACAATAAAAAATGAAATATTTAATGAAGTTAGGTCAGACCAACACTGGTGCTTTACTGATGGATTATTTTATTGGTTTGAACGCATTCCTTCCTTCTTCAATCCATTTGAAGGCAGTCATCTTATTCATCATCACTAAGATGTCTTTGATCAACTCTGAGAAGTCGGGTACAAATCTTCATATAAAGTTAACCTTGCCGAAGGAGTGCAACCCACTTCTGTTTGTAGGGAGATTCAGGTTCTTGATAGATTCAACCCGATTAGGATCGATCCGATTTCCCTCCTTGGAGACGATGTGGCCTAGCAACTTGCCTTCCGTTACCATGAAGATGGACTTCTTCAGATTCAGTGATATGTGGTGATAACTGCACCTCTCGAACACTTTCACTAAGTGTTGAAAATGGTCTTGTTGCCCTTTTGAGAAGACGGTAAGGTCATCAAGATAGATGATAATCAATTTGTCCTTTAGGTCCCCAAACGCCAGATCCATGGCTCACTGAAAGGTGGCACTGGCATTGATGAGGCCAAAGGGAATCCTCTCGTAGGAGAATGTTCTCCATGGGGTGGTGAATGTTGTTTTGAGTTGATCTTCTTCGGCCACCGCAATTCGGTTGTATCCAGAAAAGTCGTCAAGTAATGAAAACATTTCTGATCTGGTTACCATCTGCAGCGTGCACTTCATGATAGGTAAATGATAGTTATCATTTAGAGATGACTAGTTGAGATTCCTAAAGTCCACGCATATCTAGATCTCTCCATTCTTTTTGTGCACATGGACGATGTTGGAAACCCAAGTAGAATGGTGGATAGGGAAAATGATCTTCGCGTCCACCATCTTTTGCACCTCCGCATAGATTGTATCTTAGAGACGCGAGTTGTAGTGTCTCTGCTTTTTCTTGAAGGGATTGACATCAGAATTAAGTGGAAATGTGTGTGACAATTCCTTTGGAATGAAATCTTTGAAATCCTCATATGACCATGTGAAGACGTCTTTGTATTGCTTGAATAGGGAGATGAAGCTGTCGATTTCCTCTGCAATACAACATGTGCCCAAGTTGACATGCTGAGGCTTGTCTTCGATACCAATGTTGACTTGATAGTAGTCAGCTGACGTCTTTTTGGTCAAACTCCTTTGATATTGGACATGTTTGTCATGTCTATCAAATATATCCTCCAAGGATACTAGACCCTTGGGGATGTTGTTGCCCTTTAATTGTATGATGCCCGATTCTGTTGCCTCAGAGTCTTCAGCTATGGATTCTTTGAAGGGAGAAGCACTACATTCAAAGAATAAGTCCTCGTAGTCTTCTGTTACACATAGAAAATATTCAATGTGATCATCATCGTTGAAGACCTTCCAGTTGTCACAATTATCAGGGAAAACCGACCTATACATGAGCTCAATGAAGAACACGTTCTGATGGAAGTCAAAATAGGGAATGAAAAGAGTGATCGATACTACAAGGGCATCTGCTCTACTATTGTTCTCCTATGGGATGAATCTGATGTCGAATGTCTCGAACCAGCCGATCGCATTCCATACCCTTAGTCGGTAAGACTGAAGGCGAATTTTCTTCACTTGATAACGATCTTTGACCTGTTGATGATTAGTTCTACATCGCCTTCAACTTGGAGGTATTTTATACCCATATCCCTTGCATTTTAAGGAATAATAAAAGTGACTCATACTCTGCAGTGTTGTTCATGTTATCGAACTACAAGCGATAAGAAAATGGATATAAAACTCCTTCGGGAGAAGCGATGACTACTCCTACTCCCGAGCCTCCTGTTGAGCAACTCACATCAAATTGTATTGTCCACATCTTTGAGCTTTCTTTTGATGTGTTTGTGGCAAATGTAGCATTTTTCTTCTCTTCAGTCACTTATGACAGCATGGAATATGTACCAAGACCCATGTTTTGATATAACACTTTAGCTTGGGGTTCTTGGGACTTCACCATCGTGAATCTAGATTTAGCCCCAGGTTCCAATTTGAAGCTACCTTTCTTTAATGGGATTGTTGCGTACGGCCAATCCAATTGAATCTCGCCTCCAAGATCTTTATAGAAGCTATGACTCAGTAGCATCCCATAACTGATTGGAATGTTAGCTATGAGGATGGTCATCATGATCTTATTTTATGGGCATGACACCAATCTCACTTGGGCATCCTTCAGTTGGCCGACCAATGACACCGGTTTGGATTCAAGTGAGTAGCACTTGTCATGAGTTTCGATGCACGATAGCCCCAATGAGTTCATGATTTGTAAAGGCATTATGTTGTTTGATGCCCCTGAGTCGATTATGTAGTTACTGAGTTTGTAACCTCCCATATTCAAAGATATGTAAAAGGGCTTTGGCTTTTATTCCGCTAGTACAAAAGACTCTAGCAACGTGGGATAGATTACAACCAGCTTTTGTACTACCTTAAGAATCTGATCCATTTGATCGAGATGGTCCTGGAAATACTCCAGCTTTGAGATCTGTACCTTCATCTTCATCATAGATGTGATGATGTCAAAATTCATCGAGGATGGATCTTAAGCATTTGATGTGACGTTCTCATGTGCAGACTTGGGATTAGAAGTAGAAGCTTCTTTTCCCTTTTCATTTGAATTTCGTCTTTCTTCTTCTTCTTTCTATTCTTTGAAATGTTGAGCGCATGTGAACACATGTGTCAAAATTTTCTCATGGTTGACAAAAAGAGAGTACTGATGGTAGTCTTCTTCTTCTTGATTTTTGGGTTTACTATGGAAGTATCCCATTGTGGAGTCACCGTCGAACTTGTCTATTTGTGGTGAGATAATATTCGCATTTGAAGGTACAGAACTTGAGCTTTGTACTTGATCTCTGGCATATCCCATGATCTAGTTCATCCTTTGATTCTTGGGGCATGTGGATCCGGTGTGTTCATCTGTCTCATGGAAACAACAAAACTCATTGGATTTCTCGGCCTCTGCTCCTCTTTGCGGAGGCCCTTGATTTCTAGGCTTGTAGTTGTTGAAAGGTTGGAAATTATTCCTCTTTGGCTAGTATGACTACTGAGGTTGCTACTGTTGCTGAGGCTGGTACTGTTGTTGAGGTTGGTGTTGTTGTTGTTGTTTTTGTTGATACGACAATGGTGTGGCTAGTGCTTGCTGCCCTTGATTGGGTGACTATCTCTTCAAGATAGTCACTTGATTTGATCTTTTTGTAGCAATGGATTTGCTGATGCTTGGACCAACAATCTGATAGAATCACCCTTCATCTTTCTTGTGTTGATCATGTGATCCTCGATCTCGATGGCCTTCTCTTGTGCAAATTGTAAGTCTTCTTTGTGGCTTCCTTTGATGAAAAGGCTATCTCCGAGGGAAGGGCGTTCATGAAGCTCCTCATCAGAATCTCGTTTGATGGATTGAGTGTGTGAGAGAGACATGTAACTAGGTGGTTAAACCTTTCTACAAACTCCCTCAATGGTTATGTAGGCTCCATCTTAGAGTTTGATAACTTGGAAAACAACTGAAGGTTGTCTTTGGAAGGCTTGAACCTTACAAAGAAATTTTCGCTCATGTCCTTGCAGCTTGTGATGATACCCGATGGTAAGTGATGAAACTAGTTGGAAGAATTCACCTCAAGAGTTTCCACAAAGAGTCAAATGATGATATCTTCATGTGGCACAAAAAAAATGGAACAAACCACCATGAATGCTGATATATACTCATCAGGAGGTCGAGTCCCGTCGCCAAAGAATCTTGGGAAGTGCTTTCGTGATCCTATGGGAAGTTCATGATTTCCTTGTAAGGCCAATGGACCTATGTTGTTAACCCATGGAAATGGTGTTGGACGTCTTACAACTCTTGCATTATGGCCATTGCCAAACAAATTGTGGCCATTTCCACCATTGCCATTATCATTACCATCATTGCCATTGCTATAATTATCATGACCATTGTCATTGTTTTTTCCAATGGCGTTGTTGTTAGCATTGTCATTGTACATGTGGTTGTTCGCCATTGCTTGAGTTTGAGGTTCTTGTTGTTGCTCTTCTAGAAAATGCTCAAGAGTCTCTTCAAAGATTTTCTCTATGTCAGATGCTTCTTCGATGTCTTGTTGAAATAAAGGATTGTTTCTCCTCCATATGTATACTCGATGAGCTAGGATGCTTATTGCCATGAGGGTGGTGGTAGCACTGGCCTTTCAACTACAAGATCAACCTTTCTTTCTTCCTCGTCTAGAGTAATAGCTGCAACTCTCCACTGAGCTAGTGATGTATTCTCTTCGAAGATGAAAGTACATAAGCTACTGATGATGTCCGACTGCTCTCCTTCAATGAATGTAAGATCTGGTTGGAGAGTTACTGGAGCAAGATCAGGTTGTTCAATTGGAGCCCAAGGATGCTAGATGTCCATTTCGTGTCATAAAAGAGTTTAGCTTTTCTTGAAGTTTTATGCCTCGTTTCCCCATGGTGGGTGCTAGAAAATTGTTGGTGTTTCAATTAGCACCTCTGAAGTGCTTATTGGAAAACAACAACTATTGCAAGTGTGAAGTCACTGCTCTTTGAATTATAGAGTGGAAGATCTCTCTTTTCTAATGTTTACATAAAAAGAAAAAGTAAAATACTGTTTCTATATTTTTACTCAGCGGTAGGACAAGGGTGCATAAACACAATGCATCGTAGCTAAGGTTTTCTCTAGTTTTTGCAAAACTTAACTACGACTAAAATAGCTTCTAAACTATCCTATCTCATCAAGAAACTAAGAGCATGAGGGCATAGGAGCTGAAATGGATGGTTCGATCACTCAAACAAATACTTCTCCTAGGATGCATCTGAAGGCTTTGAACTCCCAGACTTATACCAAAATAGAATCCATACAAACAATCTTCGTACAGTAGATCAGATATCAAGATTCCTAGGGAGGTACCAAGACCTTTCTAAGGTGTAGGCTGAAAGATAATATACTAGAAACAACAAAGATACAATAATCAAGCTCACTAAATTCCCAAGGAGGTACCAAGACCTTTCCGAGTTGCAGATCAAAAGATAGATTATTAGAACAACACTCAATGAAAAATCATGAGACTTTTAGATCAAAGGCAAGGTAGCTCTCCTGATTTATTATCTCAATCTTCTTCAAAGATTACACTTTGGGACAACGTGTGTCAAAGAGACATTCACACATGATGCGATCAAACCAAGAGTACATTAGCAATATTGGATACACCTATTTGAATAAGAAGAATGCAAGTTTCTGCTTAGAATTTCCCTATCACAAATACAATCCAAGAACATATACTAGGCTAATGATATGAAGGCTTTTTAGCTTAGTGTTTCACTGCTGTGAAGTGAAGTTACAAAATAATGAGCCCAAGGCTCTTATTTATAGAACTCAAAGGAGTAGGCAACCCTAAAATCTCCTTGAGTTAAAATTTATTTCTTGCCAATCAACAAGATTTATTCCTATCTAAAAGTAGGTGAGCAAACAATTAACTGTAATTCTACTTCAATTAACTAAAACTAAACAAAATTCAAACTAGAAATCTACCTCAGTTGACTGAAACCTAACTAAAAGTGAACTTAAATTACAAATGTGCCTCCAAAATAGACATCCACCTTTAATGGAGATCTGAGATCCACAAATCGTGGAAGTCAATTTAGATATCCTTGATTAGTGGGATCTAACACACATGATCTGTGGGATCTAGAGTTAACTTGGAAATAGGCTTCAAGTTAACTTCAGTCATAGTTAATGTCTTTCTAGAGGGTAGGACATCCTTTTTGAGGTGCTTTACACCTCATCACCACTGGTCAATAGTGCCCCTATCTAGTCGTTGACCTCCTCAACCTCTCGACAAGATGATGACATGGCACTTTAGTATTTCTTCACTTGTCACAAGCTGTTGTTGATAGTCTATGCACTTGGTAGCTGTGTCATCTAACTTGGTAGACATGGTTTCTTCTTTGGTCAAATTGCAACCATCGGGATCATCGAGGAATGTGCTAAATATGATATCTCAGAATTGGTTTTGCACTGTACCTAGCTCAATGTACTCACCTCCCTCTTGTTGATGTTCTATGTGGGAAGGATATTACCAATGTTCTTGTGAAGTTGATAATATCTGCAACAATCTGTCGGTAGTCAATCAACTCCATAGAATTGGCATCATAGGCTTTCACCTTATATGCCAACTGTTCTTTCCAAGCAAAGAGATGTTGCTTTTTCTCTACGGTGGTAACTAATTGATACACCAATTGCAAGTCTACAACTGTGACTTCATCTCCAAGCCTCTTCTCTGCTATCTTTAGTTCTGATTGCTGAATTTTTGCGCGAAGTCCATGTTCTCTATCTCTCAACTGGTATATTTCTGCCAGTACATATCGCCCTATGATAACAAATTCTTCCACTTGATTTCTCAAGTGTTTTCCATATGTAATCAATTGGTGATGATTTTGCTCCGTGGGGAGATTTAGCGATTCTCGTGGAAAAGCAGAGAAATCGGGAGTGTCGTGCATCAAGGTGGAAATGTACATCCTCAACTATGGGTTTTAAGTCTTTAAGGATGCTTTGTCTTGGCCATCCTTAGCCATTCTCTCTTGGATGCTCACTGAGGCAATTCTGAGAAGGTCTGCCTCCACCTGACGAGTGGTCTTTCCGAGGTTCACCTTTGATAGCGTGAAGTCCTCAACCTCTACCTCATGTATGTCTCCATCCTCAGGTGTGGCAACAATCTCTATGATGAACTCATTCTCTACATTCCTTCCTACATGTACTTGCTTCTTCAATTTCTTTTTCGACGTGTCATGAGGGACATGATCGAACTCCATGAAGTCAAGCTGGTAGGATGGCCTTTCCCTCTTCCTTCCTAGGAAACTCTGAAGCTAGATAGAATCCCGACTAGATTCGTTGGAAGGAGGAATGTTGGGCCCCTGAATGTTTGATGAATGAGACTGTGTTGTAGTGACATCTCACGATGGAGAGTCCAAGTCAATGGGACCTTGTGACTGTTGTGATGGTGGTAAAGTAGGTGGCTCTGTTCATATCATAGGCACTATTTTTGCTACTATTGCTTATGTTATGGGTTCCATCTTTGCTGTGATTATCTCAATCACTAGCTTATTTGATGCAATGTCAACTATCTCGGGTAAGTTGGTGGCTGTCTCCACCTGTACCTCTTACTGATTTACATCAGCAATTTGTGTTCTTCCCCATGTATTCCCTGACATCTGCATCCCTTTGGGGAGGTTACTCCACTACTTTCATTTGAGCTTCTTCTTGGACATGGAAGGTAGTGAATACTGATCCGATGGGGGCTCTGTTTGGGGAAGTACTACCTTCCTTGTCCTCTTGTTGTCTAGTTAGAGTCGACTGTTTTTGACCACTTAACTCGTTCTCTCCTCTATAGATGTGCTTTCTTTTGTATACCAACCCACTCTTCCGAGTGGCTGTGTGTCCACTTGATCCACAAAGAATGAGGGGAGAATGAATTCCCCTTCATCATTAGATACGCCCTCAATGTCTTTTGACATAAATTCAGAAATTTGTGAGAGCTTAAACCGACTATAGTTCCTTCTTCGTACCTCAAACTCATCATCACAATTGACCCAGTAATATTCCATAGAAGATTCATGTGATGAGTATTTCTCAAGATGCGTTGCATTAAGGCCTCTTGGATCATATGATGACCTTCTCTCAATGAGATATTTGAGATTGAGTCTCACTATTTCTTGGCTCATCAATTTGGCATCGACTGTTGTTTTACATCTATAGAGTCCCATTTGGATGGGAACGTTTGTAGCTGGCTTCTTCTTCAGGTGTAGGTGAGTGTGTACTTCGGCCAACTACCTTAGGAACTCCATGAAAACTACCTTATCTGAAGTGTAGTGTGGAATCATGGCAGGGTGACCATTGTAACCATACACATGTATGCAGTTGAAGGTGGGGAATTGGATAAACCAATCGATTCATTCCACCATTGCCTGCTTGGCTGCTGGTGATATACACATGTGCATCTCATGGTCAAGATCTCGTATGATGTGCATGATGAAGAGGTCACTTATCTTTTTGAAGTGTCGTTCCGCTTGAGTAAACTCTAGACGTGGAAAGTATTCCTAGACCTTCTACACACCTAAGGTTCCCACAATTTAGTGTCCTAAACTCACCTTGGAAGGCAATCAGGTATACTAGGTAGGAACACATGTGGAACCTATGAGCCTCTAGAAACTCGATAATCTATTGGTAGAGTGTGTCACTGATCAAGGTGGCCCAGTTGTAATGTTCTCTTTTGTTGATAATCTTGGAAATGATGAAGTACATCCATGACTGAAACTAATTGCCCTCTTCCTGTCCAGTGATCCTGCTAAGTAGAGTGATTAACACTGCATACTCGTCTCTGAATTCTCCTTGTCCAACCAATTTGGGAAAGTTGGTCTTTTTCACCTTTAATCATTGTTTTTCCATTTTCTACATACACCTGTCCTTTGATGCTTCGAATGCCTTCTTGCATTATTTCACCGATATGACCTTATTGGTTGGGCATGGTGGAATAGCAAAACATTTTTTAATGTCCTTTGGTTTCAAGTTGCAGATCACCCTCCCATCCACTGATCGGATTTCTCTTGTGGTATTATTGTAATGCTTAATGCAAGCAATTACAAGCTCCACACTCTGTAATGTGATAGGGATAAACGTGGCTTGAAGCAGTCCAAACTCTTCTATGTTTTGCAGTGTGATTTGATTCATGCTCTCCAAATTCTTTGAATTGACCTCTGGGTTCTTTTGATGCAAGTCTGTGTCAGTTGTTTTCAGGAAATCATGGTACAAGACTATTTTGGTCTTGTATTGTACCTGGGAGTACTGCATTCTGAAAGACTTAAAGATCGACTGTGCACATGACCTTGTTCTAACAATTTCTGAAAACCCTTAAAAATAGTGTTTGTCGATAAGTATTTTTTTGAAAAAAATCTGGCACATGGGTTTTGTTCGTGCTTCAATGCTGAACAAACCTAGTTCCTTAGATTTTTTATTCTAAGACTTTTTCGAAAAAATCCTTAAAAATAGGGGCAACAAGTTTGTTGTTTCTAGAAAATTTGATGAGATGGGTTTTACTGGAAAATTATGCTGATCATACCTAGTTGGTCAAATCTAAGGTAGCCTACTATTTTCTGTGACATGCAAGCAATTTAAGACAAAAGAGAGGAAGTATACAAGAGGTAGATTGTAAATTATTCATTGTCTCCTTGTAAAAATCTGCCTTTGGATTCAACCTTTGAGAAGAAATCCCTTTCTACCATTGATCTTCAAAAAATATTGAAGAATCGTCCAAAACCCTTGCCAGATCTTGAAAAGACATCCTTGAGAGAAAATTATTGTTTTGATCTTCAACCTGCAAAAGAAATAATGAAAAAGGGACACCTAGCTTGATTATATAATGATTCAAGTTAAAATCCTTCAAGTTTGGGCGCCAAATCATGAGTGAAGCTTGATTTGGAGTTCAAAAAGCTGTTTTCCACTGATTGTGGAGTGTTTGGCCTCTTTTTGCCTCCAAAATCTCTTAACTCAAGTCAACAAATTTCCTTTGACTTTTTAGGCATCCTTTCTTGAGTTTGAACATTTTTTCATCATTTTTTTCATGCTAAAGTGCCTCTGTTCAATCCTTGCTCTCAGTCGTTCAATTGATCTTTGACAGCTTCTGACGGCTCTATTGTCAAGATGGAACCATCTTGAAGAGGTATGCCTTGGAGTCATCAAGTCAGAAACCTGAGTTTGAGGTTCCAGATTCAATGACGCCTTTCTCCAGTAGGGGCGCTTTTAGCTCTGCCTTAGTCATTTTCATGACCATTCTTCGTTTTCACCATTTAGATCCTCCATGCTTTGATCTTATGTCACCGTTGATTGATGAGTCAGATGGCTTTGTTTGAGTATGCATTGGATAACCGAATCAGTCCTAGTAAGGATGATTGTTTTCTCAGCTCCTAAAGGTTAGTTTAGGTCCTTCAAATCTAAGGGCACCCCTAGCTAGTAGGGGCACTTTTGACTTGTTGACTGATTATATCTATGTTGTAAACTGCCTTAGTTTGATCTCCGTCATCAGATGACTGAATTTTCAGATGTCTTCGCTAATGATTTCGTTGTCAAGATCAATCAAAGGGGAGAAGATCATCTTGGAGGTCATTGCTCGCAAATAGACTGCATCTTCATGCCTCAAATATTGGGCACTTTTCTTCAGTAGGGGCGCTTTTCCCTTGGTACTTAGCAATTTTCTTTCATTTTTGCATGTTCTTGCTTGTAGCATCTCTATATTTCGTTGATGTTTGCCAGTGATCTCTGAATCAAATGATCTTGCTTGATGACATGTTGAACAACCAAAATGGACATGAAGAAGATGACTACTTCAAATGGACATGATGGCTGTATTTATCCCTTGAGACAAAAGGGCGCCTTTCTTCAAGAGGGGCGCCTTTTGACCCTTGACTGCATTTCCTCCTTGGTAGCAAGGCGTCTTCCTTCTAGACTTAGCCAAATTTTGGCCTTTTCAGTTTTGAAAATCTCCTTCATCAAACAACATATTCTTCAACCTTTTCCACCATGACTTCTTTGTTGAAGCTTTTGAAGCTTAGCTTTCAGCACTTGGTACTCGCCAATCTGTCATTAATGGTTGTGGAGATCCTAACTTTGTTCCTGAAAAATAAAAATAGACCCACCAGAGTAAAACATGTTTTTTGATGATTTTGACTTGACCAGTGTGATCGTGAAGTCGATTAATCCTATCAAAATTATTTTCAATCATTTCCGAGAAGGTCCTATTTTCCCTAAAAATAGGGGTACGAAACCCTAATTTTCAATTTTTCAAAAATTTACATATATGTTCCTTGACAGGAACCCACAAAAACCTTATGTTTGATTTGACCTAAAACAAACTTTTGATGACATTTTTACATGATTTAACTTAATTTAAACAAAATGCCAAAAATTTATTTTGGGTACAACACATTGAATGCTGGCAGTTACGAATATTGCATGGTATTGTAACGACAACCATTATTGAATGAGTATGAATACATTAAGAATTGCATGCAATTTCATTTGAATACCAAATTAGTTTTCTGTCAGGATTGTTGGCCCACAATCTGAAGACGCCATAGAAATACTCCATGGGGCTTAATTTAGTTTTCGACCAGCCCATGCAACCGTTTCATTAGCAGTAGCATTATAGTAATAACAACGTTAATAAAAGTTTCCATCATGCTACTTTGTTTAATTCCTTATTTCTCTTTACTCATCAACCCATCCTTACTATTCTGCCTAATACAATTGCCATTTAATCTTCGTAACCGCATCCTTGATTTGTGTAGACACCTACGTGATGTTTCCTTTAAGGCTTCTTGGTTGGCCTTTCTAATGTGCATTCGGTTGATGCCACTTGATAGTATTCTTTTATCCTTGGTGTGTAAAGGTTAGTTTTGATCGCCACTAAAATAATATTCTTGCTTTATGCGAAAAGGATGAATTTCTTCTTTCAGATTAGTGAATGAAGCCCTTGCACTTTCAAAACAAACATTTGGATAAATAGAATTGAAAGTCTTTTCTACTGTTTCTCTTATACTCTTGGCCGATTTTGTATCTATGGCTACAATGTTACTCCTTCTATATCAGAATTGTTTGAAAAGTTTTTTTTCAATGATCTATAATCCAACGTTTTTAAGTGGTCACTAAACTATCACTATATGCAATGATTCTTTACTTCTTTGTGTGTTGTGAACCAGTAGAGAAAATAAGTTATTAAATAGCATCAAATTTAATCCTTCTACTTTATTTCCTATATAGGCGTTACTATGATACAATGATCTTTTCTTTGTATACATTTTTCTAATTAGCATGCAAATTGTTTACCTATATTGGGTTCTTGAATATATGTTTAGGTTATGCATTATTCTTTAACCTGTGTTGTTTTTGATCAAACATGCATTGCTGTCCAAAGTCCTCTTGTTGCAGGATTTTGAATTTGAAATTAGTTTATTTTGTAATTCACTCTATTATTTATTCTGTAATGCACTCTATTATTAATCATTAGAGAGATGGAAAGTGAGGATGGCAAAGGGATTGGTGCCTCAAGGGGTTGGCGCTATATCTTGGAGAGGGTCTGCGCCTTGGAGAAAGTAACAACCCTAGCAACGTATTTTTTTGATTCTGTAATCATGACATTTCGACAAGCCAATATGCTTTGTCTATGCTTCCAAATTTTGCATGCATTTCTCTGGCTTGCATATGCTTCAACAAATATTAACATGTCGATGTCGATAGTTTTTAGAGGGTCATTATTTTTTAAAGATTTTTATCAATTTTTTTAACATCTAAGAATCTTTTTTTCTCATTGTAAAATAGAGGAATGAAGAGCACATGAGTGCATATCTGATGGCCTCCTCCTCCCTTTTCTTGTACTTCAATTTGCAATATAATGTGATGCGCGACAATATATATATATATATATATATATATATATATATTAGCATGTGCATAGTAAAATAAAATAAATTGTGACAAACTTAAACAAAAATAACTAGAGACTTAGGCAAGAAGGATACATGCATATAAAATAAAATGGGTTTTTCTTCACTAAAGTAAATACAATTGATTGTTATTGAGAAGTGGTATATCAGAGTCCTTGGTGCTTTTGTTCATTGTTCACCAGTTTGTTTGGATACTTATCATCGCTGAATGCTTATTGAAGCACCTGCCTCGGTACTATGTAAAATCTGTGTTTTCAGGTGGCACTGTGTATTCGGGATACATGGGGGTATCATGAATGCATGAACAGGTATTCATTAATAATTTTCTCATTATTTCTTATGTACAATGGAATCATGTTTTGCACACTCGGTATTCCTTCCAATCTTCCCATTTATCGATCAATCTTTCCATCGACCTATAAATTTATATTGAAATTTTGATCAGCCTATATTCTTCATGTATTAGGGTTAAAACTCAGTCTTATATGATTAATTTTTGTCTTACTAGGAAATTTGCACGAAGCCTCCCATAATGTTATTTAATATTCTTAAAAAAGAAAAAAACTATTTATATGTAATTTAAAAAGTAAAAAATATCATAGGAGAGAGGGTTGGATAGTCATGTAGGATCTTACAATTAGTATAGAAATTGAGAAAGATTTGATGAATAAAAGTAATTATTAAAATTATATATATTTTTTAAATATCTTAAATATATATTTATGAAAAGAGGAGATATTCATATTACTTGCACTTACTTTCCTATGGATCTACTCAAAAATTTATTAATTTTGCAATTTTTTTGTCATTAAGAAAAATAGTCAATCTTAATTACTTTTGAAAATAATCATCAAAGCTAGTCAATTTTTTTTTATAATAATTACAATTATTTAAAGTTATAATGGCCACATGGAATTATTAAAATTTATTAACATCAATTAATATCAAAATCAAAGACATTTGAACTAACAAAAAATAAAAATCAAAGAGATCTGATTCAAAAAAAATCAAAATCAAAGAGATTTGATGAAATAAAAAAATCAAAATGAAAGAGATTTGATAAAAGAAAAATCAAAACAAAGATTTGATGAAAAGAAAAATCAAAACAAAGATTTGATGAAACAAAAAAATCAAAAAAAAGATTTTTGATGAAACAAAAAAATCAAAACAAAGATTTGAAATTATTTATTATAAAATAAATTAAAAAATCAAATAAATAGATCAAACATTAAAAATAAGTTAATTAAAAGATCAAATAATTAAATCAAAGAAAAAATAAATAAATTAAAATATCAAATAAATAAATCAAAGAGATTTGATAAAAAAACAAAAATCAAAGATAAATCAATAAAAAAAGAAAATTAGAGATTTGATCACAAAGATTGATTAAAATATCAAAATAATGAATCAAAGATAAAAATATTAATTAAAAGATCAAAGAGATTTAATCACAAACAAAAATCAAAGATAAATCACAAAGATTTGAGAATCTTTACCATAGACAAATTAAAAGATGAAATAAACAGATCAAAGATAAAAGATAAATAAAAAATATCACTAAGATTCAAATAAATTAGAAAAATCAAATAAAAAATAAAAATAAATTAAAAGATTAAATAAATAAATAAAAATAAAAATAAATCAATCAAAAAGAAAAAACAAAGATTTAAAATATAAATCAATAAGAAATACTAAATAAAAAAAACCTCACAAAGATTTCAATACATGAGGGTTTTCGATAAGGGTTTAATTTGGATAAGAGTTATGGTTCAATTATAGTTACAATTCAATGGAGATTTAGGTTTAAGGTTATAGTTCAAATAGGGTTACAATTTAATTATGGTTATGATTCAATTAGGTTTAGAGTTCAATTATGATTATAGTTAGGATCAAGTATAGGGTTCAATTAGAGTTACTATTAGGGTTAAGGTTAGGGTACAATTTGGGTTAGGGTGTAATACCCCTTCGTTTTGTTTCTTGTTCAACTTACTTTATGCTATGTTTGGTTGCAATTACTTTGATACTGGATACATTTTGTTATGATGTTTTGATCATTACTATTGAGTGACAAATATTATTGTGGGATGTAGTTATCTGATTATTGTTTCACATGCATTATAGATTAATGATGTTGTAGAGTTAACATGAGATTACTGGATTATGATGAAAGTGTCAGTTTCGATGAGTGTATTGGTGAAGAGGACGAGTTCGCATCACTCGCTTGCGAGCGCCCTGTGAATCCGTAATTCCTTCTTCACGGTGTGTATTATATGCTGGATATATTGTATGATGTTGTTTACTTGGTTCAGGATTGTAGGTACATGACTTATCGACTCCACCTGGTTTCACAGGTTTGAGCGTGTCGATCCAACGGTTAAGTTGAACGGGAGATAGTAGCTAGGTAACATGTGTCAAGTCTATACCCTAGCCTTAGTGTGTCATCAGTTGTGTGTGTCGAGTCATTGTCTGTCTTGCTTTGATGTTATTTAATTCTGAAGCATTCTTGATTTGGAAATAGATATTTAGAATAATTGCATTTAAATCATGTTGATAGTTATTTAATTTAAATAATGCAATGTGGATAAAAGTTTATACTTAAATTAATTAATTATATTTAGTTTATTTAATTAATTAAATTTAATCCAAGGGGGTTGAGTTTAGTTATTAAATAATTAAATTAATTAATTAAATGTGATTCAAGAGAATGAAAGGAAATAAAAGAATTAGAATTAATTTTGGAATTTAATTCCAACGTGTGAGAATTAAATTAGAAATTGTAATTAAATGTTTATTTGGGAAATTGGTTGCAACTTTGGAAATTAATTTATTATTTCAAATTTCATTTTAAATTGAAAGTGGGTTTTGAAAAGTGAAATTGAAATTGAAATTAAAATTGAAATTGAAAGTGAAATGGAAATTGAAATTGAAATATCTAATTTGCATGTAATGTGAATTAGGGTTGTAAATATTGAAATTGAAATTGAAATTGAAATATCTAATTTGCATGTAATGTGAATTAGGGTTGAATTAGGTATTTTTGATTTATAACAATACATGTTTTAATTTTAGGGCAAGAGAGTTTTTAGAAAAATACATTTTTACAACAGGGAAGAAATTTTGGAAAATTTGCACAAGGGTTTGAAGAAAGTTTGATTGTAGAATTGATTGAAGGAAAGATTGTTTGCATTTGTTGGATTTTGGATTGGATTCATTGGAGGATTGAAGAAAATTCAGGAAATATTTGGAGGAGGCTTGCATCAGAAATTCATCTCTTCCTATAGCTTCTTGTACCAGGTTTTGCTCTTTGTGTTTTATTGTTCTTGATTGTTTTCTTTAAAATAGTAATGATTAAAGATTTGTTTTTTAAATCTGTTTTATAAAATAAATTTGATATTAGAAGAAATGAATTAAATAAATTTACAGCCTTTGCTTGTGAAAATTCTTGAGTGAAAATTGTGAAAACCTTAGTTGAATTTAAATTATTTGGAGAAATTGATTTTATTGTTATTGAAATCAAACATAGAGATTGAACAATGCTTTTAGAATGTTTTTACAAAATGAAACTTTTTGTTTATTATCAAAAAACGGATTTTAAAATCTGCAGTATAATTATATTTTCATGGTAAAATGGTCTGATTGCGTCGCCTATAAATTCATTTTCACAAACTGGGTTTTCAGGAAATTTAAAGGGTTTTTGCATTTTGATATTTTCTTAACCCTGTCCAAAAATCTCAAATACCCAGATCGTAGTTTTTGAGTTATGCTTAAGACATGAGACTGCTGTTAAATTATTTTCCCATGGCTGTTCTGAAAATAAAATAATAATAAATTGATATTTATAAATATTAATATTTTATGTATTGTTATTATAATATTAAAATATTATTTAATAATATTTTATATTATAATTTATAATATTAAAAGTATTATATTTATTTATATTATTTTAAATAAAATTTGTATATTAGATTGGTGGATTTAAAATTATAAACATATGGAAAAATTATTGTTATTTTAAAATGGCATGTTAAAGTTTAATTGAAGGAGTTAAATATTTGATTCAAAGAATGCATAATTTAAAATTGAATTGTTGAATTTAAATCCATATGTAAAAGGTCTAATTATTAATTTGATTTAATTGGAAAAATATATTTATATTTTGAAATATTGATGATAAAGGATATTTTATTTTGAATTAATCAATTTGATATTCTGCAACGGATATAAGATATGTTAATGATTAAATATATTTAAATATATTAATTTATATTTAGTAGATATATAGTGAAGGTATATATCCATTTGAGAGAATAAATAATATTTTATCTTATTTTATTCTGTTGTTTGCAAATTGGGTATTATTAGTGTTTTAAAATAAATGATTAGTATGTGTAGAAAATGTATAGAGAAAGATATTTTTGTAATAGAAGTAATTACTTGATTTAAAAAAAAATATTTATTTTGTTAATATGATTGAAGAAAATATGTTGAAATGTATATATTTATCCATGAGTATTTTCAATCAGTATTTACCTTGTTCTATTTGAGTGCGTGTAATTTAGCTTTGCATGAAGAATTTAAATGATAAGTTTTGAATGTATGGTCAAAATTGATAAGGAAAAGGATATTTAAATATATTGAAGAATTATATAAATATTTATATTTAAATGTTTGTTTTAATTATGAAATTTAATTATAAACAATATGAATGCGTGGCCAAATAAACAAGCCCAAAGATATTTTTATACATTGATAAAATTTCATATTTTTAAATGGATGGTTGATGAGACATAGACTCCGGATAGAAAATTGGAAAAGATTGTTTGCAATAGTGTTAGGTTGCATTATAAGTAAATTTAGGAACTAACTACATTGAAAAAGACAAATATTTATTATGTTTTATTTAGTTCCATAGAGAAATCTAGTCATTGTGAATGGAATATTAATGGTGTCTATATAATATGGAGCATATATATATATATATTCAGTGTAAGATTCATTATCGTATTTTATTTTAATGAGATGCATGCAATGTATTATTGAATAGAGATTTAAAAATGAATTGATTAGTGTATATGGAAAATGGATAGAGAAACAATATGTTATTATATTAAGGTGATTGAATGTTTTAAATAGAAAATTGAATGAGATGTAAGATTTGGTTAGGAAATGGAAAGAGTTTACTTGCATGGATTTGCGTCGATTTAAAAATAAATTAAAAAGTTGTTTTATTGATGAAACAATCAATTATGTTATTTATTAATTTCTATTTAGATTAATTGAATCATTGTGATTGGATTATGAAAGAGATATGGATTTAGTATATCCAAAAGTAGTATCTTTCTCATGTTTATCTTAAAAGATTTAATTCTTTGTATTCAGTAAAGGGAAGTAAGTTTAATTGTTTTAGATTTCCAATAATGAAAAGGGAAATAGGAGTTATGATTATTTTAGATGATCTACTTATCATGTCTTTGACTTTGTCAACACTACCTATTGAATGAGTATGGATTTAGGAAATCCAAATATTAGATTTGATTGATGACTTGAATGCTTTTGTTGCTATGTCGTCAAGTTGCATTGTTGGTTTTGGGATTTAGTTTCAGTCCTAAATTATAAGTCTTCCAGAAGAACTTAGAGAATAAGAGTTGTTGAATCTTTGTGCCATCTAGTGGTTTTCCCTTGGGTAGTGCATTGCGTCTTTTCAGTTTTACCCGATTTTTATGAACGGGGATGTTTGCACCTCCTTGGTTTAGAAGCGGATTATGGGATCCGTGTCTCCTTGTATGGAGTGACCTTGTTATGTGGTTTCATCTTGTTGCCTCCTATGAAAGGAGTGGACTATGTGTTGTTGCCTCCAAGATGTTTGGAGTGAGGTCTTTTGTACCTCCTGTGAAAGGAGTGGACTATGTGTGGTTTCTTCCAAGATGTTTGGAGTGAGTTTCTATTATTTGTATCCTCCTTGTGTTGGAGTGGATTATGATGCCTAGTTGGTATGCACTTGTGGTTCCCTTGGTGGATTGTTTGGATGTGTGTTGTCAAATAGAAGAGTGGCTTTTGTTAGGCGCCAGAGCCCAAAGAGGTAAACTGGATAACCTTCAGGAGTGATTTAAACAAGTGATAATTAAAATAATGTACTTAGAAGATTAGGACTAACTTCTCATTAATCAAGATAATTTAATCCTCACTCATAGACACAAGGGCTTGTTTAGACTTGGGATGAGTGAGAAGGCCTGGAATGGCAAGATCAACTATCTTGCTCTTGCGAGAGGTAGTTGATTCCGCATGAGTGAGTATGAGTGCCGGGATTCGGTTGAGGCCACCAGGATTACTTGTGCCGGAGCCTATGAAGAATGCCCAGAGGAGATCTCATGACAAACCCTGCGATGACACTCTATCTATGACAACTGTTGTTAGTTATTTTATGTGTATAGTTCTTTGAACATACTTGATCTACTTTATGTCTGGAAGCAATGTGACCTATGTCAGTGATGTTGGAGTTGTACTTGTATTGTACTTGATTTGTATATGTATTGTATTTGATTCGTACTTGTATAGTGAATGAGTTGTACTTGTTAATTCATTTGGTTGGTTATAACAGTATGAGTCAGTATGAGTCTGCCTTTGGTTAGTGGTTGTAGATCTTAGTCCATGTTACTTTGTTACTATCTCCTAGCATGGGGGGTGGGCCTTCGGGTACCACATTGGTAGGGTGGAACATGCACCAAAACCGTTGGGTCCCCATCTATCTTCAGTACTTGGTAGCGAGACATCCAGATGGACAGCTCGTGGTTCTCATTGTTTTATCTTGCATTGTAATATTTTAATTTGTATAAGTTATTTTATCCCTCTTATGATTATGAGGTGGAATTTATGTAATTGTAATCTTATACTATTGCCTCATTCTGGGAATGAGTGATGTATCTATTGGTTTAAGATAATGTTTATGAGATTGTATCTTGGTTGATTATCTTATTATGTTATGTGGTATTCTTATGATGTATGATGTTTATATCATAAAGTTCATAAGGCTATGGTTATATGTAATATGTATGTGTGGGTTTAAGTAATCCTAACCTTGTAGCCTTAGAGGTTGTTGTTAATTAGTAAGTGAATGTATATGTTAAATGCACTTTAAAAAAAAAAAAATTGGTTCGCTTATGATGTTAATTGCAACTTCCTTTAGGGTTGCAAGGCGGGGCATTACATAGGGTTTGTATTAGGGTTGAATTAGTGTTAAGATTAAATTAAGGTGAAGGTTATTGTTCAATTAGGCTTAGTGTTCACTTAACGTTATGATTGTGGTTAGGGTTTGGGTTAGTGTCTTATAATAAAGTTCGGGGTTAGGGTTAGGGTTAAAGTTCAAATAGAGTTATGATAAATGTTAAGTTTATGATTCAATTAGGGTTCGCATTAGGACTAGCATGAAATTAGGCTTTAATTATTAAGGTTGAAATAGAGTTAGTATTAGGGTTTGGGTGCAATTAGAGTTTATTTAAAGTTGAATTAGGGTTACAACTAGGATTCAATTAGGGTTATGACTAGGGTTAAAAAGTGTTATTGTTCGATTAGAGTTTAACTATGGTAAGTGTTATTGAGGTTCAATTACAATTAGTATTAGGGTTTGGGTGCAAATAGAGTTTAATTAAGGTTGAATTAGGGTTACAACTAGGATTCAATTAAGGTTACAATTATGGTTATAATGTGTTATTGTTCAATTAGAGTTTAACTCTGGTAAGCGTTAGAATTCAATTATGATTAGGGTTCAATTAAGGTTAGGGTTCAAATAGGGCTAGGATTAGTGTTAGGGTTAGGGTTCAATTAGGCTTAGAGTTAGGGTAAGGGTTAGGACTAGGATTAGTCTTAGGTTTAGAGTTCAATTAGGGGTAGGATTTATTATAAAGTTTGGGGTTAGGGTTATAGTTGGGTTTCAAATAGGGTTATGATCAAGGTTAGGTGCAAGATTCAATTAGGCTTAGGATTCAAAAAGAATTAAAATTAAGTTAGGATTATAGTTAGGGTTCAGTTAGTGTAAGGTTAGTGTTAGGGTTAGATCCAATTAGGGTTAAGATTAAATAATGTTTAGAGTTAGGATTAGAGTTCAATTAGGGTTAGGGAGAGGATTCTATGATAAAGCTTAGGGTTAGGGTTATAGTTAGGGTTCAAATTGGGTTACAATCAAAGTTAGGTTTAGTATTCAATTAAAGGGTTAGGAATGAGGATTAGTTAGGATTAAGATCCAATTAGAGTTATAGTTATAGTTATCGTTTAATTAGTGTAAGGGTTAATGTTAGGGTTAGGATTACATTAGTGTTAAAATTTAGGATTAGAGTTCAATTAAGTTTAGGATTAGGGTCCAATTAAGGTTAGAATTTAATTAGGATTATGGTCACAATCTAATTAGGGTTAAGACTACAGTGGCTAGGGTTAGGGTATAATTACAACTAGAGTCCAATTAGGTTTAGGTTTACGCTTAGGGTTAGGATTAAGGTATAATTATTTGTTAGAATTTAATTAGGATTAGGATTAGAGCTCAAATAGGGTTAGAGTTAGGATTAGGTTATGAGGTATAATTAGGGTTACAATTCAATCTAGATTCAATTAGGGTTAGGGTACAAATAGGGTTGGGATTTAATTAGGGTTCCTGTAAATTAGTGTTCAATTAGGGTTAGGTATCAATTAGGGCTAAGATGACGGTTCAATTAGTGTTATGATTTTATGATAAAGGTTGGGGTTGGGGTTACAATTGGGGTTCAAATAGGGTTATAATCAGAGTTAGGTTTATTATTCAATTAAAGGATTAGGATTGGGGATCAATTAGGGTTAAAATTCAATTAGAGTTAGGGTTATAGTTAGGATTCAATCAACATAAGGGTTAGTGTTAGGGTTAGGATTAAAATAGTGTTAAAAGTTAGTGTTAGAATTCAATTAGGATTAGGGGTTAGGGTTAAGGTTAAATTAGGGTTAGAGTAATTAGGAATATTTTTAGAGTTCAATTAAGGCTAGTGTTTAATTAGGGTTGGGGTTAGAGTTTAATAAGTGCTCATTTCATGTTAGGGTTTACTAAAGATCGAGTTTATGATTAGGGTTCAATCAAAGTTAGGGTATAATTAGGGAAATAATTCAATTCTATGTTTAGGATATATTAGTGTTCAAATATAGTTAGGCATAACTTATAGTTAGGATTAGAATTACAAATCAAAGTTAGGGTATAATTAGAGAGATAATTCAATTCTAGGTTTAGGATATATTAGTGTTCAAATATAGTTAGGCATAAAGTTTATAGTTAGTTTTAGAATCACAATTCAATTAGGGTTAGAGATAGGGTTAGGATTAGAGTTAAATTAGGGTTATGGTTAGGGTTAAGCTTAGAGTTAAGCTTAGGGTTAATATTCAATTAGGATTAAGGTTAGGGTTCAATTAAGGTCAACAATCAATTATAATTACAATTACGATTAGGGTTTAATCAAGGTTAGGGTTTTATATCTAATTATAACACAAATCCTAATATTAACCTTAAATATAAACCTAACCCTTACCATTTTCCTAACCAGGCTAACCCTAGCCCTTAACCCTAACCATAATCCAAACCCTAAACCTAACAATAATTCTATATCTAACTATAACCCTAAGATTAACCTTAAACCTAACCCTAACCCCAAATGTAACCCTAATCCCAACCTTAATCTATCTCTAATTATAATCTCTACCCTAATCTTAGCTCTAAGTGTAATCCTAACCTTAACCATAGTTTGAATCCTAAATCTAAAAAATAATTTTATATCTTTAACTATAACCCTAATCTTAACCTTGAAACCTAACCCTAACCCTAAATGTAACCCTAATCCTAGAACCCTAATCTATCTCTATTTATAATCTAAACCCTAATCTTATCCCTAAGTGTAATCCTAAAACTAATCATAATTATAATCCTAATCCTAATGCTAATCTTAACCCAAATTCTAACCGTAAACCTAACCATATCCCCAATTGCAACCCTAATTGATGGTTAAGCTTAGGGTTATAACTAGATATAAAATTACTGTTAGGTTTAGGGTTTAAATTATGGTTAGGGTTAAGGTTAGGTTAAGGGCTAGGATTAGCTTGGTTAGGAACATGGTTAGGGTTAGGGTTATATTTAAGGTTAATATTAGGATTTGTGTTATAATTAGATATAAAACTCTAACCTTGATTAAACCCTAACCCTAACCCTAATTGAACTCTAATTCTAATCCTAATTAAATTCTAACAAATAATTATACCCTAACCCTATTCTTAACAATCTCTAGTCCTAAACCTAACTATATAATGACCCTAAACCTAATGATATTTCTAACTCAAAACCTAACCCTAAGCATGACCATAACAATTATGCAACCCCTAACCCTAACCTTGACCTTAAACCTATCTCTAACCCTAATTTGGATCAAATCTTGATGCTATCTCTAACCCTAATTTGGATCAAATCTTGATGCTATCCCTAACCCTAATTTTGATGCTAACTCTAAGCCTCATCCTAATGCTAACCGTAACCCTAATCTTAACTAAATCTCAACCCTAACCCCAATCCTAACTATATATCTAGCCTTAGCCTTAACCTTAACTATATCTCTAGCCCTAATCCTAACCTAAACCCTAAACCTAACTATATCTCTTAACCCCAACCTAACCATAAATTTGATTGAGAACATAACTATAACCCTAATCTTGATAACCTTTACCCCAATTATTACCCCACCCCTAACTATATCTATTAACCCTAAACTTGACTGCAAACCTAAATGTAACCCTAACCCTAATTTTGATGCGAACCCTGACCCTCATCATAATGTTAACTATATTTCTAACCATAACTATATCTCTAGCCCTAATCCTAACTTGAACCCTAAGCCTAACTATATCTCTTAACCCCAACCTAACCATAATCCTAACCCTAAACTTGATCCAAAACATAACTAAAACCCTAATCCTGATAACCTTAACCCTAATTATTACCCCAACCCTAACTATATCTATTAACCCTAAACTTGACCCTAATCCTCATGCTAATCCGAACCCTAATCCTAAGCTAATCTTAATGATAACCCTAACCCTAATTTTGATGCAAACCTTGTCTCTCATCCTAATATTAACCCTAACCCCAATCCTAACTATATATTAACTCTAACCCTAACCCTAACTATATCTCTAGACCTAACCCTAACCTAACTATATCTCTTAACCTTAACCCTAACCCTAATCCTAACTAATTTTTTTTAATAATCCTATGCTAGCATATTGATGATATCATATTTTTTTATTATAATATTATAAATATACTAAAAATAGATTTATATATTTTAACTTAACATTTAAATATTAAATTATATATATATTATTTTTTAAAATTGAATTACAAATATTATACTATCATATTATAATATATTAATTATTATAATAATTTAATATAAATATAAAAATAATTTATTTAAGATATTACATGTTGCGTCACGACTACTAGCATATATATTTAATAATACATATAAATTATGCCGAGAGATAAAAATTGAATATGCACCTCGAAAAAGATCTCTCGACATATTTTATATATATATACTAGTTTAAAAACACTAAAAACAATAAAAACAATAAAAACATTGAAATAAAGATCAAAACTTCTCTGTTGACAGCCAAAAGTTGATAGTCAAACTGTCAACTCTTCGTGAAATTTACAAGTGTGTTTCCAAATGGTTCTCTTTGTCTAGTGTACAAGAAAATCTTGTTCTTAACAAATAAATTACACATTGTATCTAAAAGTTGTGCATCGAAGCAACCGAAAGTTTTTAAAACATATTACATTGAAAAATCTAACCAAAAAATTGATGCAAATAAATCCTCAAATATCAATTTTATATATTAATTTGAGAGATCCATAGAAAACATAAATTACAACTTTCTGTGAGTAGAAGCGGGATCCATCCCTCAAAGGATGTAATACGATACTGGCTCACGCAGATAACTTTCTTGAGAAAACTACATACATCGGATCTGTTCGCCCAGGGTTCGGTGATATGTCCAATGCCTAGCAGAAGAAAACATGAAAACAAAGTCTTCAAATCATTAAAATAATATCAATAGGCTAAATAAGTCTTTTCTTCACTACATCGCATAATCAAATTGATGGAAGGAAACCTACTAGTAAAAATCCTGTAAGGCATTAAGCCCAAACAAAGACACCGGAGAACAAATTATGCAATCCTTTATCTGTGAGTGCAAGAGGAAATCCACTTTCCTTACCTGTTTTGTACAGAAATGGTCTTCCAATGGCCACATTTTAATGTATTTTTCCTGTATTTATGAATTAATATGATTTTTTTAATTCAAAAACAGCAAATTTTATGATTAAATAATGGCATAAATATGGAATAAAAAAGAAAACGTCCCTTCAACAATTTTTTAGCGCATGTTGTGGTAAAAAGTATGTCACCAAAGAGGTAAATGCAACGCTTTATACCTAGTGACATAGTCTCTGTCTCTGTCTGTCTGTCTGTCTCCCTATATATACATATTTTCCAAAACCATAGTTGCATCATATATGAATATGAGTGTAATAATCCCAAGAAGCAAGGTGCCTTTTCTTAACCAAAATGCGACCTCAAAGCACATTCTTGGCTGCACAAAGAGCACTTATGCAGAGGGAACCTGGCAAATTTTGGTTGGACAGTGGCTGGAGAATTCCACTTACAATGCAGTTGTCCGGAAATTTTGTCATTTATAATGTAATCAAGGATTATAGCTTCTTAAAGCTCCCAGAATCAGCAGCTCTGAGAAGGATTCGGTGTCCATCCTAGCTAGCATTCTAGGGATTTCATTGGAACTGTGTGGGTCCAAGGAATGCATGGGACTTAAAAAGAGAATATATATAGGTGTCCCTCCATCTCCTTGTAATTAGCTGGGATTCTCTCCATATTTTGCAGAAAGAAGAATCTCTAGAGGAGGCTTGTATTTAGGCGATCATGGGGACAAAGAGAAGAACATATGGCTAGACTGGTGAGTCATGGCTCACAGCCGACACACTCTACCTTAAATAAAAACATTTTCCTTGAGCTGTATAAGATTATCCTAATTTCTAAAACATAGTTGGATATGTAGAGACTTGTGTGGAAAGCTTCAAGATGGCACTACGGTAAGCATTTTGTCTCCTATGAAAATTTACAAATTGTTCTCAAATTGCAAACAAACTTTATTGCAGATGGGTAGTTCAGCAAATGAAAGATAAATTGATCAAGAGGTATATAAATGTATGAAATCTACCTTGAAACCCCATGTCTTGGCTTCAATCACCAGCAATCATGATCTTAACAGTCAAATCTGGACTTCATGTGTGGGTCTTCCATTGGAATTTGTGTTTTTTTTTCAGCAGGTAACAATCAAACATGGCTTTTTGCAACTTTAATCCTTGATAAGCCTTTTGGAATTTGACCTTATGGAATATAACATCCTCTTTGTTGAACCCAATGGCAGAAGGGATCCATTTTGGGATATTCACCGATATGTAAGCATAGGACAAAAATATGTACCAGTATTCAATTGACTCACATCAGACTCCGTTGGAGATGAAGATACAAAGCAAGATTTTGTACGAAGAAACAGACCTTCAAGAAAGTTAATGGCCTTTAATGGGGAACTTGCTGCTCAGTCTTTTTTAAATGTATTTAGTCAGGATGCGTGTAAATAAGCTTGGAGCCAAGTATGACATGTTGGCCTACTCGCCTATAATGGAAATAAATGTTCATGGACATAAGCAAACCATTTAATATGCTTTCTGATGTAATATTGCTCTTATTATGTGTAATATGAGATGTATTTTCTTTAAAAATAAAAGAAAAGGAAAAGAAAAATAAAAGAAAAATGTCTAACTTAAATAAAATTAAGCGTTTCTATATTCATATTCATGAATCCTTGTTTGGTATGTCCGGTTATTGTTATTGCTTCCATTGTATTTTTTATATCAATTCAAGAAATTCATTTTTTTGTGTTCAAATAGTTGAATGGAGATCCCATGAAGCTTGGAATGTGTCGTATAGTCTCCAGGCAAGTCTCATTGCAAGAACTTGATTGAAGATTTCAAGAATTTTTCTGCTCAATCCCTCCTTCCCTAGACCCTGTTATAGTTTCTCAGGTCACCAAGAGGTGCTTGAAGCTAGGATCCATAACTCTCGATAGGAAGCTTCTTTGTTCTATTTTGATGTCAAAGGCAAATCATCCTGATCTTGAGAGAATAGACATGAATTAATGATAAGGACAACTCTGATAAGCTGAGCACACAGAGATGGCTACCTGTTTGTCCATTTGTTCAAGACATGAAATTTATCTTTATGTAGTTTCCCATGGGCTTGATAGTTGGAACAAATGAGCAATACCAATGCGTGCTTAATAATTTTTCTTCCATGAAACCGAGCAGTCTTTGGATTTTCCACCCATTTCCAAAAGAAAATGCTGCAATTTCTTAGTGGATTTGTCTTTATTTATTTGCTGCCATAATGCCATCTGGTATTGCACAGGAATTTGCTTAATATTTTTTTATCTCAGTGATTAAGAATGTTGAGCATAATTTATTGTTATCTGTATATTGGAAGCCAATGTACTGTTGTCTTCCTTCAGCTGCAAGAAGACTATGTATTTTTGATTGTTCTGTGGCTCTGTCCAAGAATAATCTGTAAACAGGGTAGTCAAATCAACTCTGCTATTAGGAAATGAATATTTGATGTAAAGAATTTTTACAAATTCTTAATAAGCATAAATACCACCAAAATATGGATGTACAAATTAGCGGAAACAGAGATCTTCACACTCATAATTGCAGAAAAATAACACATAAAACATGCAGAAACTGAAACAAACTCAGATTACCCTGGAGAAAACCCAGCTCAAGTGAAGAACTCCAAACTAGAGAGAAATAACTCTCTGTTCCACCATAATAGGTTGTTACAGATGTTTTAGAATGCCAGGCCAACATCAACAAGCTCCAACACAGCTTATAGAGCTCTAAATGTGCCTGCAATAGACTTACAATTACACACAAACTTACACATACTTGCAAAGTACACAACAATAGCTTGACATCAATCCCCTCCCAAATGTTGGAGAAGAAACTCGAAACCTTTCCACAACTCCCCAAACATGAGAAGATGAAAGACCAAGCATCCAAATTAAAGATCAAACACCATAAATTCCAAATTCCTGTTCGTTGTCTGTATGGAGACAAGTTTGTCACTTTACCAAGGAAATAGTTCACCACATTTGACAAATTTGCCAGGCCAAACAGCTGCTGGCCAAGGCATTTGGTGAGTTTTCTGCTTGATGCAGCACAAACTTGTTAAACTTAGTTTTCCAAGTCATCTTAGGGTATACAACTTTAAATGGAAGCTTCTTAGAGGTGTCCCATTCCATCCCTGATCCTCATCAGTCATTTCACATCCTAGTTGCACTGGTATGATGACAAATTCCTCCTTTAGGCTTCTTGGCAACAATCCAACAAACTAGGGCAACTAAGGCCCAATTTTTTGGATTGAAGCATCTGAGAGTCGCTTATTATGCTGCAAATCTAGGGGCTTAAAGGATCCCCTTGTCACAGCACATAGGAGAGATGGAACCAGTTTCTTGTGTAGCCATTCATTGGTACTTGGAAGGAGGGGGCGGTGATATAGATCCACACCCAAGCCAGAATTGTTTTAACCCAAAGGCTTCCATGGAGACAAGAATGAAGGTCCAATGACATCTGTCAAAGGTTTTTGATAGGTCCAACTTTATTTCTATGATCTGTATTCCCAAGACAAAGGCCAACAAATTTTAAAGATCATCTTGAAGAAGTGATTCTTGAGGCAGGAACCTATTAGTTTAGCAATGACTTTGTCAATCATATTATACCAGTGTTACCCCGATCTTCTGGGAAGGGGACAGCAGGACGAGTCCCCAAGTCCCCAATTTTTCAAGCCAATTTTGGGGATGGCTAGGGGATGGCTATATAAAATATAGGGAAATTTTAAATATTCATATGAAAACATGGATAAAGCATGCATAATATACATTATAGAACCTTAACATATAACATTTGTGTTCAAAATTCATTGTCAATACTTGATATGCATTCAAAATTCAGAAATCATTGTCAATATGCATGTGAATTGTGATATTAAAAAATAGCATACAACTAACAAGTTATAGTTTATAAACTTATAACAAAATGCTCAAAGGCTACATTGCTGCCATGTAGTTTTAGATTATGATATGAAAATCAAAATACAAAAAGATGAGCTCCGCTAGGGTTTTCTTGTGTCTGCGGTTATTTTTGGCCTCTCTTGTGTCATATTGTGCCATTGGCACAAAAAAATTCTCTTTCCCTATGTGTACGACCATAATTACTATGGTTTTTTTTGTTTTAATATGCCTTCAACCGGCTTTAATCCAACAGTTCTTGCTGGTGTTGGCGGTTCGACGACTTTGCTCAATGGCTCCTCCTCCGAACAAACGACCCCGAAAATTTGTTCCGAAAGTGTTTCACGAGGTAAGTCTTTTGACTCCCTAGTTGATGTGGTTTACCTTTGCCTGATTTTGATTCTACTTGTCAATGGCTTGAGCAACATACTCTTGTTGGGAGGACTCCCCTTGAAAGTGTGCTTAAAGAATGGGTCCACAAGGCCTGGGTCCCTCATGGGGTCCGCCTTGATATGGTCCAAAATTTAACCAAGGGTTTTTTTCTTTTCCGCTTTGCAGAGGTCAGCCATGTTCAGGCAATCCTGAATCATGGTCCCTGGTATGTCAAGGCTACTCTGTTGGTTTTCCAGCCGTGGACCCGGGACTTCGTTGTCTTAGATGACACCAAGTTGCGGGTTCCAGTCTGGATTGAGTTTCCAAGGTTGCCCTTGTCTTGTGTGCCTTTTTTGAGACATATTGCGTCCTCTCTGGGGAAGGTCATTTGTATTGAGCTAGATAGGTTTTTCCAGGCCCGACCCTAGAAACAGGTCTGTGTTGAACTGGACCTTTCACAAGATTTGAAGGACTCCATTAACATTCAAATTGGAGCTCTCTGTCATATCTAGAAGGTCACTTATTTTAATCTATTGAACAAGTGTTATAGATGTTAGTCCGTAGACCACAAGATCAAGGATTGCCCTTCGGCAATGCCTTGTACTCCTCCACCGCGGGAATCTGAAAAGCCTTGTCAGGTAGATAATTTTGTTGCCAAACTTGATGAGAAATGGACCATGGTTACAAACTGTAAGCACAAGTCCAGTGGCTTTGGGATTGTTTCCAAAGTCCTTGAGCCAGCTAAGGATGTTTCAAACCCTTCGGCGAAGGGGAAAGAGGCCTAGGTCGGGGTTGACAATATTCCGACGCGGCCCAGGCTGAAGGCTACGCCTCAGCGTGCTGCCGTTATGATAGCATAGCCGAATGTATTTCCTGTTGTGTCGGGAGCTCAATGGCGGTCTTGTAGTCCTTCTCCGCCATTAGAAGAAGGAGAATATGTGCAGAAGAAACGGAGGATTTCATCTCCGAATATTCAAATTGGGTCAGTTCCACCAACATTTTTGCAGAATCGCTTCTCTATTCTGAATGAGGAGCTGGACTAAGATGATATGGAGGAGTTTCATTCATGAATTTCCTCTCATGGAATGTTCAAGGTTTGACAAACCACTCCAGGAAGTATTTTGTTAGGGATACTTTGCAGAAGTATGCTGGTATTGAAGTGCTTTGTCTCCAAGAAGTTAAATTTTTTGGTTTTTTTCTTGCGTTGGCTTGTCGTTCTATTTGGCCAGCCAGACATATGTTTTGTACTGCTCATGAGGCTGGACGTGGCGGGGTTGCCACCCTTTTGTCCCCACGGTGGCACACTTGTGTTGTTGACTACGGATCTGACCCCACACATCGGCTCGTTTGGGTCCTCCTTAACATTGATAATCACTCTTTTGGGATAATTAATGTTTATGCCTCTAATGATGCTGTGGAACACTCTTTGCTTTGGCGTTGGATTGCTGACTCATTGCCAGTTGTTACTTGGCTTTTGTGTGGGGATTTCAATATGGTTGAGATGGCGTATGATAAACATGGCACTCTGCCATTTAGATGGGCAGCTGGCGAACGAGAGGCGTGGTTTTACATGTGTAATAAATTGGGGCTCTTTGATCCCAATATTGGCCGTCGCCATTCTCATTCCCTCTGGCACACTTGGTGTAATTTCAGAGCTGGCTCTGACAAGATATTTAAGCGCTTTGATCGTGCCATGATCTCAGTTCAATCTTTCTTCTCTTTTGATAGCTCTTCGCTCCCGGTTAAGCCGTTAGTGGATGTGACATTGTCAGATCATTTCCCCATTTCTTTTCACATTGAATGGGTGACAAGACAACTTCGGGCCTGCAAAACTCAATTTTTTTTTAACACATCTCTACTTTGTCATCAACCCATGTTGGCCCACATTCGTAGGGTCTGGAATTTGGAGTGTAGGCCACCACATGATACAGGTTGGATTAATTGGTAGAATGATGCTATCACTCGCATGGCTAGATTTTTGCGCATTTATGGATGCCAACTGGCCATTTTTCACCGGTGGTCTTATGAGGCTACCATAGTTGACCTGTGCTCAGCTACTGAGGCTTTGGCGGTGAGCCCTTTCTCCCCATCATTACAAGTCAGGGTGGCGGATTTAAGACACAAAAATCAAGTTGCTGACAATTATGTTGCTAGAGGTGCACAAATCAAAGCCAAATTGCACTAGTTAAAGATTGGCGATTGTGCCTCCAAGGAGTTTTTTCTAGCCCTGCATGCCAGGAACTCCTCTCCTAGTATCAAGAAAATTAAAGAAGGAACCCAGGTGCTTTCTGAGCTACCTAACATTCTCCAGGCCTTTGTTCAACATTATGAACAAGTTTTCATTGCTCAGGAGTATACGCCGGAGCGACAACAAGCCCTTCAGGATTGCCTCACTGTTGCGCCAAATAGGCTATCTTTAGCCTATAAAACTTTTTGTGAGCAATTACTCATTGTTGAAGACTTGAAGGAAGCCGCTCACTTCATGACTGATGATAAGGCCCTGGGGGTTGATGGTTTCCTTTGTGAATTTTACAAGGCTCTTTGGGACTATGTTGGGCAAGACTTGCATAAATTCTATCTCGAGGCTTTTCATTCCAAAACCCTGGGTAATATAATTAGTAAAGGAAATATTAAATTCATACCTAAGCCTGGAGATCCCGAGGATATCTACAACTAGCAGCCTATCACACTCCTCAATGTCTCCTACAAAATCATAGCTAAGGCTTTGGCTCTAAAGATCCGTCATCTTTTGCCTCAAATTGTGCGCCCAAAGCAAACTGGTTTTATCAAGTCTAGATTTATTCTGGATAACATTATTGTTGTGTGGGAAGGTATGGAGTGGGCCAAGCGTTTGGTCCAGAAAGCAATTTTTCTCAAAATTGACTTTGCTAAAGCCTATGACCACATTGAGTGGCCTTTCATTTTGGCCATGTTGAAAGCTTTAGGGTTTGGGCCTAACTTCATTCAGGCTGTCCAAATGCTTTTCTCAGATGCCTTTGCATGTATCACCATTATGGCCACCAATCTTCTGCCTTTGGTTTATTCCGCTCCATTCAGCAAGGCTTCCCACTTGCTCCTTCTCTTTATGTGCTTGTTGCCGAAGGCTTTGGCTATCTGCTAGCCCATGCGGTTTCTCAACAATGTGTGAAAGGCATTGCCTTGCCTAACTCCCAAGCTCAACTTGTTAATGGCCATTTTGCTGATGACTCTTTCCTCATCCTTCTTGAGGAAGAGAACAATATTAAGGCGGCTCTTGAATGTCTTAACAATTTTTGTCTTGCGTCTAGCTCCACCATTCAATGGCACAAAACTTTGTGCTACAGGCAGTCTATTCTACCCTCTTCTCACTGGCTTCAGCAGTACGGTTGGAAATGGATTGGGCCAGGGGAAATATTTCGGTTTATGGGCATTCCCTTCGCCTTCTAGGCTTCTCTAGCTGAGTTGTGGCAAGTTGTTCTCTCTGGGATTGAGCAAAAGCTAGCCTATTGGATTATCGAGCCTCTTTCTCTGGCTAGAAAATTCCAAGTGTGCTCTAAGATTTTGGCGGCTACACATGTGTACTACTCTTGTTGGGCTCCTTTGAAAGCCACCTATGCCAAGCTTGAAAAGCTGATTCGAGACTTTCTTTGGGCCTCTGTGGATTCCCATAGAGGGTTTCATTGTGTTGCTTGGGAGTTTTGTTGCCTTCCCAGAGACTTTGGAGGACTTGGTCTGCTCTCCACCCAACGACAAGGGACTGCCTTGTGTGTGAAATGGATAATTAGAGCCTTTACTGGAGACGAAGCCTGGAAAATTCTCCTCAGGCATTGCATCCAATCTGGATTTCTTGTTCACAAACTTGCCTAGAAGGGGATTAGCTTTCAAACCCTTCTAGTTATGAAGGAACCAAATTGTGGGAACTTTCGTTGCCAAGAGCATTTGACGAGCTTGAGAAGCGGTTAAGCCTTGGCTCCATTCGTCTAGCTCTGGTTTCCGTGATGGGCTTTCGCTCAATCAACAAAACGTTGGTGGTCACCTCTCTTTGCTGGTAATGGTCAGCTGTTGGCCAAGTCACCTTGGCTTAAGGCGCTAAGGTTCGACAAGAAAGGCATTCAAACTTTGTAGCATGTGTTTCACAAACCCACAATGCACATTATGCCGTGGGAAGATTTTCGTGCTCTCTATAGTCTTCAAAACCAGGATTGTGGAACTTATGATGGTTTGGTGAATGCTATTCCTGCAGATATGCTTCATAAAGTGGGAATTCGTGGGTCCAAGCCCTGGTGGAAGGACTGGAAGTGGTACCCAGACACCCCTTTCAGGAATTACAAGCCTAGGCTTGGCTATATGTGGCTTTCACCACATTTTTTGATGATTGAAAATCTGGACCAGAGGTGGCTTCTTCAATCTTCCGCTCATGTTTGGCGAAAAAGATTCTCGGCCACTTCGTTTGCAAGTGTTGAGCTGAAACTTGCCCACTTTGCTTGGTGTATTCTTTTCCAAGGCTTGTCTGTGGGGTCTTGGCTTGTTCACTTGGGGATCCTGAACCCTCGGTGCCCTTTCTGTGGGCAAGCTGAGTCTTTTAAGCATCTCTTCTGGTTTTGTCCTAGGGCTCAACAATTTTGGAATTGGATTCATGACTTCTTTCAGCCTTTCAGACCGGAACCCTTCTCCTAGCATATGGTTCTGCTGGGAGATTCGCCCAGACTTCCTACTAAATATACCCAACTTTGGCACACTTTCAAGGTGGAAATCCTCTTCAATATCTGGAAAGATAGAAATGCCTACATATTTGCTAACACCCAAATGGATAAAAATGTTTCTTTGTATTCTATAGCTACTATTTTCTCTAATGTGCTCTTGCAGATTGAAGTTCAAGCTAACAAGGTTGCACTTGAGGTGGCTCACCTTCAGGTGCTTTTGGATCATTGGGGCAATGCCCCGTGTATTGTGGCTTGGGTGCCTGCTTTGCCCACTTCCTCTTGCGATCAGTCGCCCTCTCGATGCCAGCAGCAAAGTGGCTTTGATCGCCCCAGCTCTCAGGCTCCTCTTCAACGTGGTTCTCGCCCTCCTCAATGGTCTTGTTCTCCTCCTCCGCAGGCTAGCTAGGGGTGGCCCTCTGGAGGAGCGGCTAGGAGCAACGATGGCGGCTCTAGGTGGCCCTCTGATACTACTCCTGCTAGTGGCTCTGGTTGGCTAGACTCTAGTAAGTGTTTTTTGCGTTTGGAGCTTGCAATCTCACCTCGACGCGAGGAAAAAGATTAAAAAAAGATGTTGATGATGGCTGGGGTCCTTATCCTGACGTCACTCCAGACCCCGCTGATGTATGGGGGAAGAACTTGGATGACAGAGACCCTCTTGGCCCTACTGGTACTGCTTTGACCGCTTAATGGCCTTTTTTATGTTTGTAATCTTGGACTTCTGGGCTAGGCCCATGTGACTGTTGGTTTTCTGGTTTTCTGGGTGTTGCCCATGTGACCCTCGGGATGTGCCTTCTTACCACCCACCCTTTTTTTTGTGGATATGTATTTTAATCTTTACTATTAATATAGATTAATGCCTATTCATAAAAAAAAATACAAAAAAACAGAGTCTACATTGCCCAAAGGCTACATTGCTGCCATATAGTTTTACTGTTTACATTATGATATGAACATCAATTTGGAGGGCTACATTCAGACTGCAAGTTTGCAATCCACACAAATCATGATTGTTAAAGTCCATCTGATTGCATAGTGTCAAGCATCAGTGTGCCATCGTAAAGCCAATTGACAGCTACCTATGCAGACATGAGATTTGTTTAAAACCATTATCCATGACTGATTCCCTTGCCTAGAGGATTTCAATTTCAAAATTGTTGAGAGAAACATATAATGGAAATAACACAAAAACCATATGGTGCAATGACACCATTTACATCTTTGGTTTGGAAAATTTTGAAATGACATTTAGGTCATAACCTGGTGCATGGACACTATTTATATTTACTTCAACAATTTTTATTCATTTAGAAAAAAATGTTTAATTATATAAAAATCCACTTATATTTAATGATCTTAATATTTAAGAAAGGAATTTATTTCTAGCATATAAGCAGAGAAACAAACTAAAATGTATAGTTTCCCTTCATGCATGATAATCTAAAAAAATATGTAAAGATTTTCATTAATTCAAGTATGGGCACATATCTATAATTTTTCTCTAGAAGAGTTGACTTTGCTTGTTGAAAAATGGACAATTGTATGACAAGCCAAGGGATAAAATTCAATCATTTGTTTGAAAATACAGCCCAGCTAGGCACATTCTGTGTCCTTGGTTGTATGATTACTGATACTGCCTGCACCAAAGTTCCTTTTTACTCTTGTTTGTTGCATCATAATTTTCAAACGAGAGTCCGCAAGACAATAAAAATATTTTTTAAAAAATTTGCAAGTGTTTTTTTTAAACTAAGGGTTTGAGGTAAGGGACAGTCAGGGACGTCCCCGACCATCCTTGAGACAGCCGACCGTCCCCTACCCCAGACCCAAACGTCCTCGGGTTTCCCAGACATTTCCTCAATTTTCTGCAAATTTGGGGATGTCTAGGGGACGTCCCCCCATCCCTGAGACATCCCCAGGACAAGGACAAGTAATTTTGGACCAAAGATGCATCCCCGAGAAATGATGTATTATACAAAGATAGGCCTAGAGAAGAAGTCTTTTATGTTTTAAGGATAAGGACCAGCTCTTTAGCATTCGTTTGTGTTATTATTCTATTGTTGTGCCAAGATACTTCAACCACCTCAAGAAGTTTCATCTTTCAATATTTCCCACATGTGGTAGAAGATAGTAGAGAAGCCATCCACTCTTGGAGTCTTGTTGAATGAGAAGATTCTTTTTTAGTTCAGGTTATTCCACACTTTTGTGATTGACTTGTTTGTATAGTCATTGATGACTTTGGGATTTCTTAAAGATGGCTCAAGTGGCAAGTGGGCAACCGAAAAAAAGAAAGGTTCTTGGATAGTTTTTTTTTTTGATCGGTGATAAGGTCATATTTTGAGGTTCTTGGATAGTTGAAATGACTATCCAACACTCAATAGTGATGAATTTCAACCAGTCAAGTCCATCTTGCACAATTCAGGTCTCCTTAATGTCCAAAACTACATACTTGGTTTGAACCTAGAACATAATATATGTAATACCAACATTTTTCTACTACTAGAGGAAATATATTAGGAGTTTGTCCAGAATTTAGAAAAGGAATTGGCTTCTTGCCTAATACATCTTTCCAAATCCAAGACGTGATAACATGGAAGCACACTCAATCAGAGAATGCAATGCAAAGTCAGCTTATAAGTCCATGATACAAACAAGTGCACCTACAAAAACCAATTTGCAACAAATAGGGAAATCCCCCTGGGATCGCCCAAAATCAATCATTTTTTTGTGGCTAAACACCATTGTTAAATTCTTACAGTGAACCAATTACAAAAAAAAGGGGGTTGGATTAGCCCCTCCATATCCCTAAACCACCTAAAAAATGGAGAAACAATTCGGCATCTCCTCATAGCTAACCATTTGCCCATCAAAATCTAGGAATCACTAGCTGAATAAAACTATACTGGACTCAGATGGCCCACAATCTGAAAAGTATTCCACAAATTATCTTCAATTATTATGTCATGTCCCCAAAATTGTGATGTTTGAATAACGAAGAGCATACTTAAAAACTATTAACCATTTCAGTATCATTATAATTGTAATTGTCAAAGACAACATTGTAATTATAAATATTATAAATAATGTTATAAATATTAACAATCTAAATAATAAAATAAATATTAAAAATTTATAAATTAATATAAAATCAACCTATGAATATAATACTAAAATAAGAGGCATACCAAATGATTGCGATAATGATATCGACGGGAACTAATAATAAAATCTAAATATGATAACATCATTTACACTGGAATATATCATATATAAACTTATTATTGTATAAGAACACTATAATACGACATAGGTCTTCAAAATAAACATCCTTATTGACTCCCGATACTAGGTATCTAAATCCATCAACAATGAGTTTAGCATAAAGAACACCATCGGCTATTTAAACACATTATCAGGCACCCTTTATAAGCCGATAATCTAATATCGAACCGCTATGGTAACACAAATAATCACAAATTACGGAGTAGGAATAATAGCAGGTGTTTGGATACAAGATACTGGTATAAATGACATGAATCCAATATCGAGTATTGCTCTAGTCTTGTTCTTTCATCATGAACATTGGTTACATGGAATCGCTTTTCAGTTGCAAGGCATATATAGTATTTGCTGAGTATAATGATATTATGCTTCTCTGGGATGCGGACTCTTGATATTCCCATGAACGACATCTTATGCATTGTTGTCATATTGCCCCCTCATTTGCTTGACTGGCAGCTAACATAATCCTGTAAGCATACTCTCATTTTCCTTTTAGAAAATTAGCTTGAGGAGATAGATATGAGAACTCCTCCACCTCACATGATATCCAAAGGGTCAACATCTCTAGTGATGAATATAAACGACTACAGGTGGCAAATACATTAAGGAGATAGTAATTAATATTCCCAGAAAACAATGATAATAAAAAGCGCTAACTAAAGGATACGTCCCTGTACGTGGACATTTCTCTTCCAAAAAGACGCATCCACTCCTTTAGGCAGATATAAAACACAATATGGAGAGGAAGGAGAAGGGGAACATTCTGGGTAAGATATATTTTATACAATATCCAACTATATCGAATATCAGTACATTAATTGAGAGGAGACAAAAATAAGGAACTTGAATCAGGTGATGTGATTTCACTTAGCCTTAATATTTAGCAATCTCTAAATGTCAGAACAGAAAACTCATTCAATGATAGATGCTTAAGTAGGCGATGCATTAGTTATAGGTTCTGCATTCTATTTAACATGACCAATAGCCCACCTTTAAGGACTAATTAGATGGCGTCCAGGCTGGTCTAATCTTTGAATGTCTTTATGCCTACAAGTCTGCAATGGAGTATGCAAGCCTCATAATTGTAACACTCTAACTATCCTATATGTAACACTCTAACTATCCTACCGCTAATATAAGGTTAACCAACCAACTAACTTCAATTTTCAGTTCAGCTGGAAAGAAATGTCTAACTGAATTAACGGAAAAGAAGCATCCACTGATTTCCAATAACAGAAATGCAAACGAACATTAACTAACTTTTCCAAGCTTACAAATAAAATTACAACTGATCAATCTTTAAGCTAAGTAACCTTTTCAAATATTACAGGAGAGAGAATGGTTTCAAGAGTTTACAGATAAGAAGCTGAAGCATTTGATCTTGACATTGTCACCAAGGAAAAAGAGATATCATTAGGGGCTTTACCACCCATCCGAAGACCTACTGGTCTCTCGTGTTCCTTCAACTGAAGGAACCCCCTTCAACTAAAGGAACCTGTCCCTTCACGAGGGAGTTAACAAGGATCACTTTATCATCATGCCTCTGAGCTTGGTGTCAAGGACCTATACCTCCTGATCGAACCTTACTAAGGGTACCTCCCAACGAGAAAGGTCACTCTGATCAGTGGTATATCTGGTACTTGATAGCTGACATATGCCGAATCTAGCATCGTACTGTTGTGACCTTTTTCACACATCACCCCATCAAGATGGGGACCCCCTAAATTTTGCTCCATTCTGGTCTTTTGGCTTTGGTTCGCTCTCTCTCTGGTCTCTGGTCCTTCCGGGGATGTCCCGTTGTTTGACCCAGGTTGAAATATTGGTTAAGTCTGTGTAATTAGGGTTTTCATCCTTCAGGCTTATTTAAGGTCAAACCGAGTCATAAAATTGAAATCTAAGCTTAGTGCAGCAGTCAGAAGACTTCTAGCAGAGTCCCCCTAAATTTTCACTGTATTCCGGCAACTTACTATTTTTAGTAAGTATTCAATTTGGGACTATTTTATTGAGATTTTGGAATTCTGTCAGTTCCACTGCATCCGAGTAACATCAAGCTGCCTACACGTAAATTTTGAACCAGATCAGGCGACTTGCTATTTTTGGCAGTTCAGGCTTCAAGAGCCATTCTCAGGGTTTCCACATGAGCTTTTCAGATGCATGTCTGGAGAATCCTTCTAGGTTTTCCAAAACCTTCGCAGTGATGTAACATGCAAACCGAGACAACCACTTCCAGAGTTCAGCCTTCGGAGGCTATTTTTAGGGTTCGCATGCAGTGTTTTTCAACGCATGTCGGGTTTTTCTTTACGGGTTTTTCGAGAGCTTCGCAACAAGGTGACATGCAAGCGGAGAAGATCGAATTTTGAGGACTTACTATTTTTAGCCAGTGCATGCATGCAGACCAGTTTTCTGGGTTTTCTGGGTTTTTTGAGATCCCACGGGCAATATGACATGCGAAACCATTCGGCAGTGGATGAGTCACTTTTCAGACAGTTTCTATTTTTAGCAGGTACACTCTGGCAGCCACCCAACACTCCAGTTCAGCAAGCAGAACGACATGCAGAAGGAACGAGGACAAACGGAGACCGTTCGGGATACATGCAAGTCAAATTAGGGTTTCCACTTTTATAGGGGGTAAAATCCAAAAATAGCCGAAACGAAGCACCCACCAATGTCAACACACTTCAAGGTACTTGCTGGCAAAATTTGA
>CM021103.1:696938460-697100238 GCA_007115665.2 Sequoiadendron giganteum | reverse complement strand
GATGAGGCTGAGATAAGAAGAAGGATGTTTTCCAGACTTCCTCTCAAGTTGATTAGAGAATGTGAGATTATTCCAGTTCCCGACCAGGTGGAGGAGGATGTCAACGCCATGCAACCCGACTATGGGTCAGTTAGGGATACTCCTGTCCCACCACCTGATTGGTCCGAGCCAGAGATCATGGACTTGGACACTCTTTCTATCCCGGTGATGACTTTTACCAGGACTTGGGTCGACAGACATGTATGCAGACTTAAGAGCAAGTCAATCGCCCTTACTTATAGCTTGATGGGTGACCCAAGGCCGTTATCGGTAAAAAGAGGGAAACAAATTGCTCAGACATCGAGGGCACAAGTGGAAGTGCCAACCCAACCGATACCGTTGAGGATAGAACAAGCATCACCCGTGCACTCACAAACTCAGTCTTCGAGTTTGAGAGTGGTTTCATTATTTGCCGACCAGAGGGCAGGATTAGAGGAAGAGCGGGGATTTGAGGAGGTAGATCAACCCAACACCCGGGAATCAGCTAGTGTCAGTCTATCCAGGGGCGGCCAACAGGAGGAGGAAGAGGAAACAATGGCCGACACCCATTTTCAGCAGATGTTGGACACGGCTTTGGAAGAAGAAGAAAACACAGAACAGGGGACCCAAGGGTCGGGAGATACCCAGCTTATAGAGGAGGATGAGCCCGAGCAAACCAGTGCAAGAAGGGAGGAAGTGCACGAGATGGAGGCAACAGAAGAACAGCCCCTTGTCATTTGTAATCCACAGCAGACAGTGCCTGATTGGCTTTCCGACAGAATGAGGAGAGAACCCGAGGATGACACGGATCCAGCCATTGAGATGGAAGAGTTCCTCAGGAGGATCAGCGCGCCACCAGAGAAGAAAAGGGTCCGAAAGTTTTCAAAGATCTCGACCGACGAGTCAGGTTCCCGCACGCTTCAGGTGGCTATTCCGAGGGAAGATTGTGATCGAACCGAGGAGAGGCCTGAAAATTATGTGATCACCACAGTAGAGTTGGGTCGTCCTACGGGAGCCCAAGTTATCGAGGAATTCGATAACTCCTATCAGGCATTGAAGGATCAGTTGCTCCGCACGGAGGGGAAGTATAAGAAATTGAAGAAGGAGCACAAAACTTTGATAGGATACGTACAAAATCTAGCACATCCAGGTGAACCAACAGACCCAGCAGTAGAACGTCCATCGGAGCTTCCGAAGGAGTCAGTTGTTGCCTTAGAGGATTTGAAGAAAATGGAAACGGAGGCGGACAAGTGGGTTAGCCGTGTTCATACTGAGACTAGGAAATTCATGGAGGACCTCGCCGATGCTTATCGGCAGGCCTCAAGTATTTTGGCACGGATGGATATAGTAGATCAGGCCTGGGGTGATTCTCGCATCTATCAAACGAAGACTGTACTTTGTTTGGGGGCTTTGATGCATATACCTCTAGAAACCTTGGTGGATGGAGGTGTAATTCAGAGAGGTGATAGGTATGATTTCACCAGTTGGTACTCCTCGGTGGTCACAGGCCGTGGATTTCACGACGCAGCAAGGGCAGATTCAGCTAAGGTGAGGAAAGCAATGGCAACATCTTGGGGGGAGTCCTCAATACATTAGAAGCCATATTTGCTAGAAAGTTGGTCCTAGAGGAGATAACTGCTGATGGCTTGAAAAGTAGACTGCCTCCATTCTTCTCAGCTGCGAGGTCACTTGTCCTGGATGACTTTGAGAATGTCTCCACATTCTCTAGTATAATTCAGCATACCCAGGACGCCTTAGTGACATGGAGAAAATCTTACACCAGATACGGACAGACGGTAGCAGTCTTGGAGTTCCAGCTCAACCATATTCCACCGATCTCTACACAGGAGGTTGAAGCAGTATTGGCCCGGTTGATCGAGTTTGCTATCCGGGAGAAGGCCAGTGGGAACGCGCTGCTTGATGAGGATCTTCTTGATGATGGTAGTAGGCATTAATTGCTCATTATGATTCCTGCAGGGGAGTGGAGAATATTCTGTGCATTCATTGCCCACTCCTCTCTGTGGCGGTTTTTAGGGCAGAAACCCTAATCAGGGCATAGGTGGCTCGATCTGAGCCCTTCATTGTAATTTGATCTAAACCGTCCACTGAATTGGACTTATTATAAAAGGGGCATCCCCCCTCATTTGTAAATTATTAGAATTAGAGATAGCGATTAGAATTGGAGTTGAATCAGAGCTAGAGAGTAGAAGGCATTTAGCTTAGAAGTTAGCTTTAGATTGAGGAGGGAAGAAAACTTTCCTTTGAAAGTTTTGTAAAAGGTTGTTGTGAACACTTTTCATAATACAAAGAGTTTCATTGCTTGGTGATTTCTTCTTTGTTATGAGTAGCTAGCAAGGCCATTTCGTCTTTCCAATTCAAGGTAGATAGAGTAAAATAGATTTTATTTCATGCAAGTAGTTGTTAATTGTGGAGTGTGGCGTTGTGATTTAAGCATATCTTCTTCATCCATACCACTAGCGGGCTTACTGATGGTAAGTTCGCCTTGCGTGGTCAACTGGAGTATCAGCACTTAACTTCGATTATGGTTCATATGTTTGTATGCGTCGTATTGACGGTATGAACATGTTGCGTCATAGTTTGAACACTTTTCTCATCCTTTGAAGATTGCACCAACTTTGTCGGAGTTGTTCGAAAGGAGACAAAGCAAAGTTTGGTTTGAAGATTGTTTAAGTCGATCCTCGTCCTCCACCCTTTAGAAGTAGATTTGTAGAATCCCTATCCCTATCCCCTTTAAATTCTGCATTTTCCGAGTCAGTCTAGATACCAGAACAATATTGCCAAATCATTCATGTCCTAATTGCTTCACAGAATCGAACAACTACGTAAGTCCCCTTGAAATAACCAGCAAAACACATCAACCAACTGAGTCTATTCGCGATAAAAGGAACCTTGGAGTCGAACACATGAACTTTCAAGCAATCTTAGCATGTGGGACACTTTGATCAAGAGAGAATAGAGTGACCGTTGGGCAACTTTATTCTGTGCTGGCGCTGTCATAAAAAGCACGTCAACACGTACCTTGGCCAAGGATTTAATATTTAACAGGCACTCCTGTGCCGTCAGCACTCTCACCTTGCTCGACATGATTACATTTGTCTCAAGGTTTTAATTATAATGTCAGGTTAGATTTTCACTTCTTTAAATATATTTATATTCCAAGTTTGATCTTGCAACAAGGGTCTTAAATCAGACATATTCTTTCAGATTGCAGAGAGGAGGAAAAGGTTATTGGGCTCAACCAAACACATTCCTCTCAAGGGATCATAAGCATAATTTTATTTGCAGGAGAACTTTAATTCAGTTCTCCGCACAAGTTTTCTCAATTAATTTCCTCAAAGAAACTCAAGGCAAGGCTTTCCTACAGGACAATTTCGAGTTCCAGTAAGATTCAAGCTAAAGAAAATATGAAGAGGATAGTAGAATTGGCCCCTCTCAGGTTGACCAAGATAGGTTAAAGAAGAGATTAAATGGAGCATAAATTCAGAAGAAGTGTGAAAAAAACAAAGTATTACCTTGGAAAGAAAAGTAGTCTACTTATGACTTCCAGACAAGAAAAAGAAGGCTTTGATTTAACTTGCATTCCTTTACAGTTCTTTTCTTCAATAGAATCGATGCCATATCATAATCAATCTGACTCGTGATTCAATAAGTCGAAATACTAACTGTTGATGTTATAAGCAGCTTAGGGCTGCACTTCCAACGCACATACTTCAAGGAGAAAGCATAAATTAAATGATAGCCTTCCGGCTATTTAATTTATATTGTTAATGTGTAATAAACATAAAGGGGCCGACCTTATTTAGATTCACATGTTTTGTTTTTACTTTGGGCCGACCCACATTGTATTTAATATATTTACATATTCTCCCAAGGGAGCCGACCTAATTGAGGAGGTGCCTCAATTGTATATATATAAGGTCACTCCTTGTCATTTCATATTCAAGTTCATTGATTATAATTCGCAGCCTAGAAGAAGTTCGCACATGTGTAGCAGCAGTCCGATTTCAAGGAAGAACATATTCATTTGTATCTTTTGCATCTAGGAGAGGTGCGACTATTCATTGTATCTATTTCGGCCATTGCTGGGCCTGAGTTGTAAGCAGAATTCTGCTCTTGTTTCTATATTATATAAGAGGACTATTTGCTGGGTTTTTCTCCCTCAAGAGGAGGGTTTTCCCAGGGTATCTTGCTGTGTTCATTATCTTATGTGTTGCAATATTTTAAGTGCTTTCAGTTATATGATCTGATCTAAGAAACACTAACATGGTATCAGAGCGGGTTTGAAAAAGATTGTGATCAGATTTATTTTGCAGCACTCACTCTAATCTTTTTCAGTCTATCTCCTATTTCAAGTTTCAAGATGGTGAACGGTCTGAAAATCGAGGATAGACTCGAAGGAGTTTCTAACTACACATCATGGAGGTTCAGGATCATGCTCACATTAGAAGAGAATGATTTGGCTGAGTTTGTGAAAACAAAAGTTCCCGAACCTGAGGAGGAAGAAGAGAAGTTGCAGTGGAGGAAGAAAGATACTAGAGCAAAGAAAGTGTTGGTTGATTTAGTCAAAGATCATGTTGTACCGATTGTCTTCAAGTTGGATACAGCAAGGGAGATGTTTACAACTTTGGAAGAGATGTATGAAATCAACAACACCAGTCGAGCACTTGCACTGAAGCAAGAACTTCATCATGTGAAAATGACGAAAGGAGAATCTGTAATTACTTATTTCATGAGGATTTCAGAGATAAGAGATCAGCTCTCTACAATTGGTCACATGATTGATGACAAAGACTTGACTATGCTTGCTCTCAATGGTCTTCCGCTATCATGGGAATCGTTTATTCAAGGAATCAGTGCAAGATCTAAACTTCCTAAGTTTGATCGGTTGAGGATCGACTGTATTCAAGAGGAGTCGAGACAAGCGGCTAGAGGCATTGGTCAAAGTTCAAAGAATGAAGAGATACATGTTCTCGCTTCTCATTCATCGAAGAAAGGAAAAGGTTGGAAGAAAGGGTTCTTCAAGAGGAATCGAGAGAATGAAAATGATGGTGCTCCTGCCTTCGAAAGGAAATGAGACTTATCCAAGGTTCAATGCTTTTGTTGTGACAAGTATGGCCACTTTGCGAAAGAATGTCCCCTCAGACCTAAGTAGCAGGTTGCCACTGCAAATGTTGAGGAAGCTGCTCCGCAGAAGGACTCAAGTGATTATTTGTTCTATTCAGCCCTATCAAGCAATGTATCCATCAACGCCAACACTTGGCTGATTGATAGTGGTGCCTCTCGGCACATCACCGGATTCAGGGGACATCTATCAAACTTGGTGGAGAGTGACTCTAGTGAACAAGTTGCTATTGGAGACGATGCTAGATATTCTGTGAAAGGAGTTGGGAACTCCTCTCTTCACTTGGATTCCGACATTACATTGGAGCTGAATGATGTACTATTTGTTCCAGGCATAAAGAGGAATCTTGTCTCTATTTCAGCTTTAGAAGACAAGGGTTATCAAGTTGCATTTTCTAAACGCAAAGTTCTTATATGGGCAAAGAACTCCAACTTCAAATCTGCTCGGGTAATTGGAGTTAGACATGAATGTCTCTACAGGCTATGCACTCGCCCCCTTCAAGCTCTTGTGCATAACTTTTCCAGCATATGTGATCTTTGGCATCGAAGATTGGCTCACATTCACTTTCGAGCATTACCTCACTGTTCTTCCGAAATTCAACCAGGAACATGAAGGTACATGCAAAGGATGCGCCCTAGGCAAGAATACAAAAGGTACGTTTCATTCTAGTGAAAGTAGATCTAAATGTATTCTTGATCTCATTCATTCTGATTTATGTGGTCCAATGTCTATTGCATCTTCTAGTGGTTTCTTGTATTACATTATTTTTATTGATGATTACTCTAGAAAGACTTGGATTTATTTCTTGAGATCTAAAGAATCTGAAGAAGTATTAGAAAGATTCAGAGAATTCAAAGCACAGGTTGAAAACCTGTCTGTGAAAAGGATCAAGGTTTTGAGATCCGATAATGGTGGAGAGTACACCTCTGGCACCTTTCGTGATTTCTGTATTGAAGCAGGGATTAAGAGGGAGTTCAGTGTTCCCTATAATCCACAACAAAATGGTATTGCTAAAAGGAAAAAACAAGTCTATTGTGGAAGCGGTCAAAGCTATGATTCATGATCAAGATCTGCAAATCTCTCTCTGGGCTGAGACATCTAGGACAGCCGTCTATGTTCAGAACAGGAGCCCCCATAGGATCTTGGAGAATAAAACTCCCGAAGAAGCATTCTCAAGGGTGAAACTAGAAGTCAATCATTTGAGGATCTTTGGTTATCCAGTATATGTTCATATTCCAAAGGAAAAGAGAACAAAGTTAGAACTTCTGGGAAGAAGGGAATTCTGGTGGGCTACAGTTTGACATCAAAAGCCTACAGAATCTACATTCCAGGTTAGAAGTCTATTGAGATTAGTAGAGATGTCACATTTGAGGAAGATGTTGCTTTCAAAAGATCCAAGGGCACTCCTATGGAGATTGATGAAGAACAACCTCCTCAAGATATGGAAGTTGACCATATTCCAGAGAATCAGAAGGAGGTTCTGTTGGTGTGTGTTTTGAGTACGCCACCGAACACAGAATAAAATGCACAAGGACACTCTATCCTCTCTTGAAAAGTGATTGCAAATATCTAGGAGATAATACAATAACTCCAATGTTTCTTTTGGTCAGGTCATGACATGTGGATAAGGCCAGTGGGCGTTGTGATTTGCTGGTAATCACAAGGGGACTTACGTTACAATTTGTTTGCAGATTGAGGACTTAGACAATTTTATCTTTGAAGGCTCTTTTGATGGGTATTTCAAATTTTCCAAAAAAAAGGGCAAAAGGATAAGGGTTTAGAGAGATTTAAACTATGCCTAAGAACTCAAGAGACGGCAGCGATGAGATAAAATAGGGTAACCACACTTTGTTTCGCCTCCTTCGGACAACTACTCAAAGCGGGTGCAATCTTCAACGGAAGTGATAAGAATTTTCATGTTTGAATTGATAATTAAAACAAACAGAAGTTAAGCATCCACAAATTAATGGCTCAGGCTAACTTTACACATCGAATGCAAATCATCCATTCGACAAAAGTATGAGCTAAATTTTATCCACCACTGCTATCAAATCTATCATTCACTAACAAACATGGAAATGAAATGCTAATTTAATTCTACTCTAAGTGTTGAAGGAGAAATATGAAAACCTTGCACACTACTTGAAAATAAAAGTGGTTCTTAGCAAATCATGCACAAGAGCTTTTATAAATGGAAATAGTTTTGTCGCAACAATCTTATACAACTCACTTCACACAATACAAATGAGTGTATGCAAGTTTATATAGAGTTTACAAAATTGAATAAACGGCTCAGATTAAAAATGAGCCAAAGGCCAAGATTGAACAATTAAAAACCGTAACTAGGGTTTCCCAAAATATCTTCAGTAAACAGAGATTTGACAGGGTGAGATGGCGCTTGGAGCTATTTTCAAGGAATTACATCCCGATCCTCCCGCGTTGCCATGTGTTCGATGAATCTGGACACGATCAAGGCAACTTCATCCATGGTGACCTGTGGAAGCATTCTGATCCTGAATTCCAGTCTGTCCACACTCTCGGCACATCTGACGAAGGTATCCTCCCACTCTGGCTCAGTTTTCTCAAAGGTTTCTCGGATGTTCCGGAAGTTCGCCAATTTGGTCCAATCCTGTTTCAAGATGGGTCCAGTGATAGCAAAGATGTTTTCCTGGACCTTTCCCTTCAAAACCTCCAACTGCAAGTCCCTCTCCCGTAGAGCTTCCTTGTCCAGGATATCGAAAATCATGTTGAGAATCTTCGTCTGGACTTCCTTAACCTGATCCTCCAGCTTCAGACCGTCAACCTTTACCCTTTCCAAGACTTCACCCCATGCCGTTAGTGCCCAATACCAAGTATGGAAGTTATAGGCCACACCTGCTGCAATGACGCTTCCATCTATTAGTTCTTGCTTCGGAATCCCTTTCAGAATCCTAAGGCAAGGAATGATCCTATCCTGCACATCTGGAAGACTCTCCCATACTTCTGCCAAAGCGGCTAGTCTAGAAAGTAGTGAAGTGGCCTGAGATGGTGGTGCATCATTGACCGGCTGCGGCTCCATATTATCTTCAGGAATTGGAGAAGGATCCCTAATGTCAGCCAGTGAAGCAACGACATTAGCCAACATCTCTTCAATATTTCTAGATGCGGCAGATCGTGAAGGATTTAACTTCGCCTGCTTCTGAACTGGCTCCTTACCCACAGCTATTTCCTTCCTTTTCTTGGAAGTGGTAGCCTCTATCACTTCTATGCCCTGGGATGCGTCTGCATTGGAAGAATAGGATTCCGCCTCACTCAACATATCATAAGTCAATGTTATCCTTTTCCGCCTTAGCTCCTAAATCTGCTGATCGACCCACCACTGTGTATACTTGATGATAGGCCTCATCAAAGTATTCAAATCTGCATGCTTTGGTTCCGACCATCTGACAGTAGGTAATGGCAAGCTCTCATCAAGGTGCGGCTGTACTTGTTGTCCATCTTCTTCCAATTGATCTGGCACTCGACAAAGTTTCGTTGCCCTGATCAAGCTGATAGGCAGTCTAGACCACATCCTTCGCCTAACTTCAAACTCATCTGCAGTATCCGCCCAAAAATCCTCCAGTTCAACCCTATGCTTGTATCTCCTTCCATCGACCGTCTTGATGTGATGATGTGGGTCGAAGTGGCTCCTAGACGGATACGTAGCAAAGGGGTAATGCTATATCTCGAGTCTGGCACTATCGGCGGCCTGGGATGATGGACATGACTCCAGCATGTTCCCTAAAAAGAAGGGAAAGGTGACTGCTGCCGTCTGCTTTGCCCTCTGGAAGCCTTGAAATTCTTCCAGTTGCCTTAGTACTTCGAGCAGGACCATTTTGTTCGTGGGGAAGATTGGCAGTCGGTAAGGGTTTCCGGTGAATCCCTGAATTCTGATGTAAGTATATTTTGGATATTGGATGAACCAAGATCCATACTTGCCAATCAAGCTTTTGGCCTCAGGAGTCAGCCGTTGATGTGTTCCTCCCTGGAGTATCCTTGTGATATACATAAGGAAGGCGTCGTGGGCTCGTCTGAAGCGCGCTTTCTCTCTCAACTGCAGTTGTGGATAGCAGTCATATGCCTTCAACTCATTTGATCCACTGCCAACTGTGCCTTTGCAGATCAAACCTGCATATTTGTATGTGCTAGCCAACATATAGATGACATAGGAGCTCATGTAGAACGTCTTGGTCTTTTCCAGGTTGATATTATCATCCATGGCTCGAAAGGTGCCCCCAAAGGATTGCCTGCTATCCTGTTCAACAAGATGATGATGTCCCCATAGTCCTCTTTGAAGTCTGTGCGTAACAGCTTCTTAGGCATTTTCCTGAAAGAAGGTCTTGGCTTATCCAACCATGCCTTCTTGAGGTTGGCGGCACAAAGGTCAGGCTCTTTATCATATAGCCTCTGGGCGTCCTCCTTAGTTTTGTAGACTGTCTTTGGATAGGTAGGAATGCCAAAGGCCTCCTGTATGGCCAACTCTCCCAGATGAGCTAACACTCTCCTGTCGGGTGCCACAATTTGTCTGGATTCAGCATTATAATGAAGTGCACACTCCACCATTAGCTCAGCACACTCAAGTGCAGGCGGGAGACCGACAACTTGAAAAATTCCATTTCTCACCATTCGCCTGGCGGCAGGGGTTGGTAAAGGTCCATTGTGTCCGTATATCCTTCTTTTGAATTCATCAAGGTCAATATGGCCGAGATTGGTGTCCGAAATGTTTTTCCATTTTGACTTTATTCTGGTTTCCGGCTGCGATCCTTTGCTTGCGAATTTCATTTGTGCTTGCCTGGACGTCTCTGCTTGATCGACCATCAACCTGCAAGTACAAAAATACTTAACATTAATACAAGACTTTTTAAAATTATTTTATTCCGGGGTGCTGTTGGATAAAATCGCACTTTCAGCTTTTTTAAATTAAATTTTCTGTCAAAAAGCAAGCTGAAAGCAAACAAATTCGCCAATCAATGAATGAAACTCGTGCCAGAAAGAAAGTAGAAGGCAGAAAGAGGTAGAAACATATTGCCAATTAATTTCCAAACCTCCGAGATTGTATTCTGGCTACAAACGAAACAAATTTTTTGAAAATCTGACAGAGGAAGTGCACCAATCTACAAGTACGATTTTCAGCAAAGAAATAATTTATTTTTTTCTAAAAATCACGCCATTCAACAAGAAATTACTCCTTTGATTCCCACAACAACGTTACTTCCACTAATTTTTTCTTCGCAAATGATTCCTTGAAGATTCGAAAGAGATAGCCTCTTCTCAATCGAAATTGTGAGAAATGAGTTGCTGAAACTCATTTTATGGCTGAGAAGTGCGATTTTCTTAAGGAATTGCCTTCTTTTCTTTGATTTTCATTCAATTTTAGAAACGTTTTTCCTTCTCCGAATGGCAAGTTTCTAATTTTTCTTCCAGTCGCTGAGGCAAGTTTCAAATTTTCAACTTTGTGCCACCTCTGTCAGAGATCTTCGAATTTCTTAAAAATTTGCCTAAGTGTTGGAGAAAGTATCAAAAGATATTAAATTAATTGTTAAAATTAATTTCCCAACACGTTTTAAAACTTCGAATCATGGCAAATTTAAAATTACCTAAGGCAGAATGATTTAACCTTCCAAACAATCTCCGTACTTCGAATTTTTAATTAAATTTCCCAAGTGTTGGAAAATAATTAAAAATATTAAAATATTAAATTCCAACTCGTTTAAAATTGATACATGGCTAAGTTTGTTTGTCCGCGGCCAAATATTTTATCTTCCAATTGTCTGCCCAGCCAAAATGTGCTTAATAATTCGTCTGCCAAATTTCAACTCTCCGGGCGGACTTCTGACCCCTCTGGACATTTTTACTTAGGCAAACAATTCATTCTGGGTTGGGCGAACTTGGAGATTTCTCTGCCACTTTGCCATTTCTTATTCGAGGAATTTTTCCAAGCTGAGAGCGGCGGACTTCACACTTGCTTTGCCAAGCACTCTCCATTTTGTGTCAAAGAATTTCATTCCGTTGTGTCGAGGAGTGATTTTCGTGCCGGCCTAACCTCTTCTTCCTCTGGATATTTCTCCTTTTTTCATGCCTTAGAAAAATTTATCTTCCAAAGTTGGACGAATTTCTTATAATTCCTTGCCAATGGCATGTTTTATCTTCCATTTGTCTAGGGCGGACTTCACCCTTTTCTTGCCATGGCGAGTTCTAGTCTTGCCTTGTCCAATGGCGAACTTCACTTGTAATTTTTCCATTTAATTCAATTCATAGCGAATTTTCCTTGTAATTTCACCCCTTCCAAACATCTTGGAGCAAACATCTTCACACATCCACCCTTCTCCAACCTTCTTGGGGCGGACTTCACATGCCTCTTGCCATTTTTCCTTTATGCTGGGCAGACTTCATACTCTTCATGCCATCTACCTTGGGGCGGACTTGCTCATGACTTAGCCACTTTTCACTTTGCTGGGCGGACTTGCTAGTCTTCATGCCTTTGACCTTTTGGGCGGACTTTGACCTTCTCTTGCCAAGGGCGGACTTGGCCTCTCCTTTGCCATGGGCGGACTTGCTCTTGTCTTGCGCCATCCACCTCTTTCCTTGGGCGGACTTTATGCTTCCCATGCCAAGGGCGGACTTGGCTCTTCTTGTGCCATGAGCAGACTTGGAGATCTCCATGCCATGGCGGACTTTAGCCTTGGCTTGCCAATGGCTACCTTTGGCATGCCAAAGGTAGGGCGGACTTCACACTTTGTCTGCCATTCCTTCCTTGTGGGCGCCCTCTTCAGACTTAGCCATTTTTCCGAACCTTTGCCATTTTCTTCCTTCATTTTCATGATTTCTGGAGGCGTGTTGTCTTCATGCTCTGTGGGATCCGAAATAGAAACTTTCCAAAAATAGAAACTTTCTAAAAATAGAAAAAGCAAAAAGCATCCCTAAAAAATAGGAACTCCAGAATGGCCTAAAAATGCCAAAAATAAAAAAATAAAAAAGCAAAAAAGCAGAATCCCTAAAAAATAGGGAGTGTCAGAATTGAACGAAAGCAATGGCGTTCCTCGTCTACCAGGTCTTCTGATCATTTCCATGACGCTTAAGCATTCAAAAGGGCTCAAAATTACAACTTGGCCGGACTGACTCTCAAAATTTATTCAAAATGAACTCTTAAAGACGTTGCGTAGAGGGCAGAGCCAAAACTTGGTGGTCCCCATTTGCAATGGGGCGATGTGTGAAATAGGTCACAACAGGTTCTAGAACCTAAAGAAGATGATGATCCAGTTGAACCCTTAGATCCTACTAATGGGCCTTTAGATATCGTGATTGGAAATTAAAGACCTCTTTAGGCTCGTAGGACAATGCAGGAGGCAGAAAGTTTTGCAGCCCCAAGAGGAGCTTTTAGAGAAAGCAGGAGACCTCATAACTTCTCTAGTTATGTTGCCTTGATGAGTCAGATCATTGAGTTAGAGCCTTCAAATGTCAAAGAAGCTTCTAGTCAACAAGTATGGAAAGATGCCATGACTGAGGAGTATCAGTCCATACTTAAGAACGATGTTTGGGATATAGTTCCTACACCCAAAGGAAAATCTGTGGTGTCTTCTAAATGGCTCTTCAAAATCAAGCATGCAGCCGATAGGAGCATTGAGAAGCACAAGGCAAGATTCGTGGCTAGAGGGTTCTCACAAAAAGAGGGAGTTGAATATGAAGAAACTTTTGCTTCTGTGGCTCGATATACGTCTGTTAGAACCATCATTGCTATTGCTGCATCTAGAGGATGGAAGATTCACCAAATGGATGTAAAGACAGCCTTTCTGAATGGTGTAATAGAAGAAGAGGTTTACATTGAGCAACCCGAAGGATTTGAGGTACATGGGAAGGAGTCTCATGTTTGCAAGCTGAAGAAGGCCTTGTATGGTCTTAAGCAAGCTCCTTGTGCTTGGTACGAAAGGATTGATCATTATCTGTTGAGTCTGGGTTTCTCAAAGAATGATGCAGATTCTAACCTCTACTTCAAGGTAGTAAATGGTGAAGCTTTGATTCTGGTTTTGTATGTTGATGATTTGATTATCACTGGAGAAGAACACCTAATTCTAAAATGTAAGAAGGAGTTAGCTTCAGAGTTTGAGATGAAGAACCTTGGTCTCATGCATTACTTCCTTGGCTTAGAAGTTTGGCAAAGGCCAGATGAGATGATTCTAAGTCGAGGCAAGTATACTATTGACATTCTAAAAAGGTTTGGTATGATTGACTGCAAACCAGTGTTCCACGGGGTTTTGGGGACGGGGACGGAGAGACGGCAGGGGATGTGTTTCCGAGACGTGGGGACGGGGGGCCTAAGTTTGGGAACGACAGGGGGACAGCGGGGGGACGGTGACGAAGGGGCAGTAGGCTGTTAAAATACATATAGTTCTTGAAAAAAAAGTTATAAAAAGATGTATAAGTATAAGAATTATACATCTTGGAGACAACTAGGAGTCCCCTAGACGTCTTGAGGACACCCTGACGTCCTCAAAGTCCTATCAGCGTCTTGGAGACAACTAGGAGTCCCCTAGACATCTTGAGGACACCCCAACGTCCTCAAAGTCCTATCAGCGTCTTGGAGACAACGACACTAGTGGTGGGATGGTGGCGTTGGTGGTGGCCTGGTGGGGGGACGTCTCCCCCAATTCCCCAAGTCTCCAAGACGTCCCCTTCTAGGAAACGCGGGGTTTTTTGGGGGGGACGCGTCCCCGTGGAACACTGCTGTAAACCTATGTCTACACCCATGGAGACTAATCTAGATAAATTGAAGGAGGCTGCAGCTAGTTCAGAATTAGTGGACTCTACGATGTATAGACAGTTGATTGGTTCATTGATGTATCTAGTTAACACTAGACCTGACATCTGCTATGCAGTGAGTGCACTTAGCCAGTTTATGTGTGAACCAAGGCAAATACATCTTGTTGCAGCTAAACATATCCTGAGATACTTGCGTGGCACAATTGGATATGGGTTGAGATATTCTTCAGGTGAGGACTTGGAGTTACATGGCTTTACTGATTTTGATTGGGCAGGGTGTGTCTTAGATCGGAAAAGTACCTCTGGTTGTTGCTTCAGTTTGGGTTCTGCTATGATATCTTGGTGTAGCAGGAAACAGTCTTCAGTGGCTTTAAGTACAACCGAGGCAGAGTACATTGCAGCTTGTGTGGCAGCTCGTGAGGGAGTGTGGCTTTGCAAGCTCCTTGCAGGATTGTTTGGACAATCAATGGAGCCTACCATTATACACTGTGATAACCAGAGCTGTGTAAAGCTTTCTGTCAATCCTGTGTTCCATGACAGAACAAAACATGTTGAGATCAAGTACCATTATATTAGAGATATGGTACTAAGGAAAGCTATACAGTTGAGGTATATCAGCATTGATGAGCAGACGACAGACATTCTCACCAAGCCTCTCTCCAGGATCAAGTTTGTGTACTTTCGAGAAAAGCTTGGTATGGTGGAGAATGTAGCCTTGACTGAGAAGGAGTCTCAGTATTAGTGATCTTTAAAATTGATAATGCATTTCTCTATTGAGAGAGATTTGAGGTGTAAGCCCTTGGAAATGCATTTCTCTATTGAGAGAGATTTGAGTCTGGGAGAGCCATGGTGGATGTCATGTGTGTGACTCCATGACAACATCACGTGAGGGAATCTGTGATGAATTACTTGTACTTGTGTTTCACCCTCTGGAGGAGCCATGGTGAAAGTCACATTGAGGTGACAACATCACATTAAGTGATGAGCACTTGTACATACCATCTATGGAGGTAGCCATAATGGTTGATATCACGATGAGGTGATATCCTATTTGTTTTCACATTGAGATGATGTGTCTTGTGCAGTTGGAAGTATCATCCCTAGCTGAGAGGGAGTGTTGATGTTATAAGTAGCTTAGGGTTGCACCTCCAACGCACATACTTCAAGGAGAAAGCATAAATTAAATGATAGCCTTCTGGCTATTTAATTTATATTGTTAATGTGTAATAAACATAAAGGGGCTGACCTTATTTAGATTCTCATGTTTTGTTTTTACTTTGGGCCGACCCACATTGTATTTAATATATTTATATATTCTTCCAAGGGAGCCGACCTAATTGAGGAGGTGCCTCAATTGTATATATACAAGGTCACTCCTTGTCATTTCATATTCAAGTTCATTGATTATAATTCACAGCCTAGAAGAAGTTCGCACTTGTGTAGCAGCAGTCCGATTTCAAGGAAGAACATATTCATTTGTATCTTTTGCATCTAGGAGAGGTGCGACTATTCATTGTATCTATTTCGGCCATTGCTGGGCCTGAGTTGTAAGCAGATTTCTGCTCTTGTTTCTATATTATATAAGAGGACTATTTGCTGGGTTTTTCTCCCTCAAGAGGAGGGTTTTCCCAGGGTATCTTGCTGTGTTCATTATCTTATGTGTTGCAATATTTTAAGTGCTTTCAGTTATATGATCTGATCTAAGAAACACTAACACTAACAAGACCAATTCTTTTTGAAAAGAAATAAAATATACCATGCAACCGATTAATAATAAGGGACTCATACGTGCCTGATAAGAGGATTCAGTTTGGAAACTTCAACTCAATTCTTTGAGGAACTCGAATGCAAGCCACCATTGAGGAATACGCAGTTCAAGTATGGTAAATCCGCCTCTCCATAAAAGATAGTAATTTGCATACCAGATTATTCTTCACGGCTTGAGCAGGTAAGGTGAAATGCAGGCAAGATGACGCTGAGAAGAAAAGAAGAAACGGAAATACAGAAATTGATTCGATACAGATGAACGCAAAACCAACAAGAATGCGAATGGAAAATGAATGGAATCAAAAGTTTGGATTTATGATTGTAAACAATGGCGACCAGCTGGAGATAAGACATCAAAAGGAGACGCCAATACCACAACAACATTCTCAACAAAAGCCAAAAACCCTCGACCCAGAGCGTATCTCTTCTTTCGCCAAAAGGAAAAATCGAGAATGAAGAATGGTGAAGTTTCGATAGGAGACCAAAGTATTTTCCCCATCTCCCACAAAACCCCCTGCCAAGAAGCTCTTCATCTGCCCACGATCTTGGGCGTTCCAAAATGAGGTGGCGTGAGAACGGGAATTCTAGTTTTCCCCCAAAAACATCGATTCACAAGATTCAAAATAATTAATTTCCATTATATCCATTCAATGGTTTCCCCCATTTCAAAAAGACGATACCAACTTATTCTTTATTATTAAATTAATATTTAACATCCTCTAGCCAAAATTACTTGCAATTATATTCCAAGATTGATTCGCTCAACTAGAGGATGGAATCGAATATTTTAATTATCAATTATAGAACAACCAATTGAAATCTCTTATAAGGTTGATTATTGATTAATATATAGTTTTAAATTGACTTATTTAATAAATAATTATATTAAATTATTAATGGCCAAGTTACAACTTTGATTCCTTGTCTTACACCGACTCATGGCGAGATGACAATCTCCGATCCTCTGTTAACCACTACCTCTCCCTGATGACATCTCCTTTCCCCGTTGCGGCGTCGTCAGTTCTGAATCCACTGACAAGTATTATGGTTAGATTGTTCACAACGGCTATATATAAATATGCATTTAAATATAATCTCATGAACACATTCAATTTCACGTGAACAAGAATTTCACTTGCAAATAAAAAGATCATTAACTTACAGTTACGATAAAGGAACTATCTATTCCATTCACAATTTCACATTCATATGAAATCAGTTACTTGCAACTAACTTTGCATCTGAAAATACATAACCAATTTCATAGTCTCAATGTAAGGGATGTAACAATAATCAGGTTATTAAGATTACTGCACTTCTGAGAATTAATACTGACTTCTATATTGGTCGATGCATTGTCTTTTAGCAGATATATATTTATGATCCTATGTTCATATGGTTAGAAAGAAATATTGGTAGGATTGACAATAGAAATATATATATATTGTTTCTGTAAATGTCATTCAAATCTTATCAAATTGTATCCTAAAAGGACCTATGGAAATTCTAAGTCTGAAATTCTGTGCAAGAATTCTAAGTCAGATTTTTTCTTGTATTTGAAATGTGCTGATTGCAGAACATTTATCAATTTCAATGTTTGCAAATAGAGGTTTGAGTGTCCATTTATATTTGTGAGGGAGACATGCCTCAAGGAGAGACGCGTCTCATGAGAGGACGTGTCCCTTGAGTGTGCGGACTCCCTTAACACACCGAAATATTCAGTATTTAATATAAACACATTTCGCATGCTATACAAACAGCGATCATATAACATGAAGTTCGATTATTTATTTACTTGCAAATTTCGATCATCATCAGAAATTTGGATAACTTATTTGTAGACATTATATTTTAAGAGTAGTTCGATTAAATATAAATGATGATGATGCATAAGTGCAATCATCATTTATATCTGACCGATGCTATCTTAAATCAACACTCCCTCTTAGCTAGGGAAGATATTTCAAAACAAATAAGTAGAGATATCACCTTCACACGTGATATCGAAGATATGATATGTTTTTCTCAATATTGTCAAGTCACATGACATTCTTCATAACACATCTTCATTATGGTATGTGCACTGACATCAAGTCACATGATGTCTACCATAATTCATGGCATATCCACGGATATATAATTATCCACCATGATTATCTCTTAAGGATCACAATGATCTTCAAATGACATCAAGTCCCATGATATCCATCAAAGTGTCCAAGAGATACTATCATGACAAATCCAAATGATATCAAGTCCCATGATATCTGTCATGATAGTGCAACTCATCATTATAGAATCGTCACTTTACAATGTCACATACAAGTGTTCATTATTAGAAAGATCGTCACCTTTCAATAATGTACACAGGGGGAGAGGGCCCATAAAGTCATGGAGTCACACACATGACAAAAGAGTTTACACATTAAACATCTTTAAATATATTAGTACAACTTTTAAACAATTTGAATTTCAAACATAATATCAAATTACATTTCAACCATACCAAGTTTCTTCCTAAAGTGTTCAACCTTGACTCTGGAGAGAGGTTTGGTGAGAATGTCTGCTGTTTGATCACTTGTACTAATATACTCCAATTGGATTACATTCCTTTCTACCATGTCTCTTACATAATGGTAGGGGATCTCAATATGCTTAGATCTATCATGGAATACTGGATTTACAGAGAGCTTAATGCAACTCAGATTATCACAATGAATGATAGTAGGATTCAAGGGTTCACCAAAGAGTCCCAAAAGCAATTTTCAAAGCCAAACTGCTTCTCTTGCCCCCATAGAGGCTGCAATGTATTCATCTTCTGTCGAGCTTTGTGCTACTGAAAACTGTTTTCTGCAGATCCAAGAGATCATAAGCGATCCTAAACTGAAGCAACATCCTAATGTGCTTTTCCGATCGGTTACACTTCCAACCCAATCTGAATCAAAGTATCCATGTAGATCTAGTTGGTCATTTCTGTAAAGAAGACCATATCCAATAGTGCCTTGAAGTTATCTCAATATATGTTTCACAGCCATAAGGTGAATTTCCTTTGACTCACACATGAACTGGTTTAGAGCATTCACTGCATAGCAAATATCAGGTCTGGTGTTAACCAAGTACATCAAAGATCCAATCATTTGTCTATATAGGGTGGAATCTACACACTTAGATTCTGTTACTGCTTCTTTTAGTTTGTGAAGGTTGGTTTCCATAGGTGTAGACATGGGTCTACAATCCAACATTCCAAATCTCTTCAGAATATCAATAGTATACTTTCCTTGATTTAGTATGATGCCATCTGATTTCTACCAGACTTCCAAACCTAGGAAGTAGTGTAAAATGCCCAAGTCTTTCATGTCAAACTCTGAAGTTAGATCCTTCTTTCCTTGAGCAATGAGGTGATCTTCTCCTGTTATCAGCAGGTCATCAACATATAAAATAATTATTAACATATCACCTTTAATTACCTTAAAGTAAAGATTTGGGTCTGCATCATTCTTGGAAAATCCTAGTCCCAAGAGGTAGCTATTAATTCTTTCATACCAGGCCCTGGGAGCCTGTTTAAGTCCATAGAGTGCTTTCTTTAGTCTTCACACATGTGAGTCAGGTTTATGTACCACAAAACCTTCAGGCTGTTCTAGATAGACTTCCTCTTCAATGGTTCCATTTAGGAAGGCAGTTTTCACATCCATTTGATGAATCTTCCAGCCTTTAGCTGCTGCAATGGCTATCATTGCTCTCACAGACGTGTAACGGGAAACAGGTACAAACGTTTCTTCATAATCAATGCCTTCCTTTTGTGAAAAAACCTCTGGCCACAAACCGTGCCTTATGTTTTTCTATACTGCCATCAGTAGCATGTTTGATTTTGAAGAGCCATTTAGAAGAGACAACAAATTTCTCTTTTGGTCTAGGCACTATATCCCATACATCATTTTTTAGAATGGATTGATACTCTTCCGTCATAGCGTCCTTCCATACTTGATGTCTGAAGGCTTCTGTAACACTGGCGGGTTCAGAATTTATGATGTCATTCATTACAGCAACATAGCTTGAGAACCGTTTGGGTCTTTTACTTTCCCTAAAGGTTCCTTTGGGTGCTGCATGATTCTCAGCTTCTTTGATCATCTTTCTAGCCCAAAGTGGCCTCTTCTTGCCATTGTCATTTGTATTATCATCTGAAGTAGATAGAAGTTCATTTGGTATTTCCTCAGGATACTCCCTTTGAATCTCAGGAGTAGGTTCCACTTCTAAGACTCTAGTGGAATAAGTTTCTATCTCACTTGAAATTCTTGCCCTTTTGAATGCAATGTCTTCTTCAAAGATGACATCTCTACTTGATTCAATTTGTTTCTGCCTGAGTATGAATATCTTGTAGGCTTTGGAGGTTTCACTATATCCCACAAATACCCCTTTCTTTCCGGAAGGTTCTAGTTTGAGTCTCTTCTCTTTGAGCACATGAATATAGACTGGGCAACCAAAAATCCTAAAGTGACTAATATCAGGTTCTATGCCAGTAAATGCTTCTTCAGGAGTTTTGTTATCTAGATGAGAATGTGGACATATATTTTGGATGTAGACAGTAGTTCTAGAGGCTTCTGCCCAAAAGGAGGTTTCTATGTTCTGGTCAAGTAACATTGCTTTTGCAGCTTCTACAATGGTTTTATTTTTCCTTTCAGCAACCCCATTTTGTTGAGGGTTGTAGGCTACTGTAAACTCCCTCTTAATCCCAGCATTTATGCAGAAGTCCTTAAAGATTTCAGAGGTGTATTCTCTCCCATTGTCTGTCCTTAGGATTTTGATTTTCTTCCTAGAGAAGTTTTCAGTAAGAGCTTTGAACTCCTTGAACCTTTTAAGGATTTCTATTGACTCTTTACACTTAAGAAAATAAATCCAGGTCTTCCTAGAGAAGTCATCTATAAATATAACATAGTATAGGAAGCCTGCCATGGAGGGTACAGACATGGGTCCACATAAATCAGAGTGAACCGGATCTAACACATCTTTGGTTTTACTCAAGCTAATGTGAAAGGATCCCTTTGTATTCTTTCCTAGGGCACACCCTTTACAAGCTCCTTCATGAGTTGGTTTTAACTTAGGTAATCCTGTTACTAGTTTTTCCACAGAGGGTAGGGCACGGAAATGAAGGTGTCCTAATCTTCTATGCCAAATTTCATTTGAATTAGAAGTATCAAGGGTAAGGGCTTGCTTGACTTCAGTGCATAGTTTATAAAAATAACCTTGTCTTATACCTATGGTTTGAGCTTTCTTTATAGTTGAGTTCTTAGGCCATGCCAGAACTTTCCCATCCATAAAGGTAACCCTATATCCATTTTCTTCAAGAGAAGAGATGGATATTAGATTCCTCTTTATTCCAGGTACGAATAAAACTCTAGTGAGTTGAAGGGAGAGACCAGATTTCAATTTGATGGAGCAAGTTCCAACCCCTTTTACAAGGTGTGCAAAATCATCCCCAATAGTTACTTCTTCATCAGTCTCTTTAGTCATAGTGTCTAAGTGTTCTCTGAACCCTGTGATGTGCCTTGAAGAACCACTATCAATTACCTAGTTGTTGATATTGTTAGATACTTGACTTGATAAGGCTGAATAGAATACAAATTTCTCAGATTTATGGTCTAAATTTGACTTTACTACTTTAGCAAAGGATGCTTGTTGTTTTGATCTGTCAGGGAACTTCATTGCATAGTGCCCATATTGATCACATCTAAAACATTGTACTCGAGAGGTGTCTTTCCTCTTCTTGGATGATCCTTTTCCATGGGAATTTCTCTTTCTCTTAAATGATCCTTTCCCGTAAGAGTTTTTCTTACCCCTTTTATTAGATGTTGCGTTGAGCACATGAATGTCTTCATCTATGGATTTTTGTTTGTTTTCTTTTGTTGAAAGTCTTGTTTCCTCTTGTAGGCAGTCTGTTCTTAGCCTATCAAACTTGGGGAGTTTAGATCTCGCACTTATTCCTTGAACAAATGACTCCCATGAGTTTGGTAGGCCTCCTAGTGCAATTAGTGTTAACTCTTTGCTATCAATTTGATATCCAATTGTAGATAATTGATCCCTTAGTTCAATGATCCTCATGAAGTATGCATTAATAGTTTCTCCTTTTTTTATTTGGACATTGTTGATTTGCCTCTTTAATGCAAGAGTCCTATTGGTGTTGTTTATTTCATAGGTGCTCTCAAGGGATTTGAACATTAGATATGTAGTTTCATGTTTTGCTAGAATGGATACTATATGGTCCCTAACTGCATCTACTAAGATTTTCATGGCTTTTTCATTGTTCTCAATCCATTGAGTTTTCTCTGGATCATCCTCTGGTTCCCTCTTGTTTTCTCTCACAAATGAGTGACTTATTTTCTTTAAGAATCATCATGATTCTGAATTTCCATGATGTGAAGTTGTTTGCTCCTTCAAGACGATCTTCAAATCTGATCACACTTGACATTATGAAGAATGTGATGTGAATTTGATTTCTTAAAAAATACAAATTTTTTCTAAATAATATGATATCTAGATTTGATTTTGATTCACTCAACTTGGCTCTAATACCATGTAAATGTCATTCAAATCTTATCAAATTGAATCCTAAAAGGACCTATGGAAATTCTAAGTCTGAAATGCTGTGCAAGAATTCTAAGTCGGATTTTTTCTTGTATTTCAAATGTGCTGATTGCAGAACATTTATCAATTTCAATGTTTGCAAATAGAGGTTTGAGTGTCCATTTATATTTGTGAGGGAGACACGCCTCAAGGAGAGACGCGTCTCATGAGAGGATTTGAATGACATTTACATGGTATCAGAGCTAAGTTGAGTGAATCAAAATCAAATCTAGATATCATATTACTTAGAAAAAAATCATATTTTTTAAGAAATCGAATTCACATCACATTCTTCATAATGTCAAGTGTGATCAGATTTGAAGATCGTCTTGAAGAATTCTAAGTCGGATTTTTTCTTGTATTTCAAATGTGCTGATTGCAGAACATTTATCAATTTCAATGTTTGCAAATAGAGGTTTGAGTGTCCATTTATATTTATGAGGGAGACACGCCTCAAGGAGAGACGTGTCTCATGAGAGGACGTGTCCCTTGAGCGTGCAGACTCCCTTAACACACCGAAATATTCGGTATTTAATATAAACACATTTCGCATGCTATACAAACAGCAATCATATAACATGAAGTTCGATTATTTATTTACTTGCAAATTTCGATCATCATCAGAAATTTGGATAACTTATTTGTAGACATTATATTTTAAGAGTAGTTCGATTAAATATAAATGATGATGATGCATAAGTGCAATCATCATTTATATCTGACCGATGCTATCTTAAATCAACAGTTTCTCCATTAATTTCAATTAAATGTACATACTAGTTTGGCTGATCTGATTGTTAATGCAATGCTCTCTTTAATGCTATCATGATTATAATTATTCTAGGCCATGATCTTTACATTGACTTAAAAGAATTAAAGATTAATGGAAATGTAATCGATTGCTTGAAGACTATCTTCTGAGTGCTTGCTAGCCTACTAGGGAGGAAGGGCCTGAAAAAAGTGGTGCCTAAAAACCCCACTTAAGATCCACCCCCGGAACCCAAGGCAAGGATGGGCATGGAGGGGTGGAAATTCCACTTAAGGTTCCGCCCAGTCCCAAGGCATGGGTGGGCCATGGAGGGGTGGGGGTCCCACTCAAGATCTGCCGAGGCCATGGAGAGGTTGTAGGCCCGGAACCACTTATAAGCTCCACTAGCTTCCCCCTAGTGGGTTAAGTGTCTTCCGAGGTGATGACGTGGGTAGAGAAAGCAAGTACAAGTGTTTTCACTAAGCACGCCACTCTGAGGGTGGAATTGTCTTGGTTAGGACATTCCTGCCACTCGGGCCAAGGGGTGGGTTGTCTTGATCGAACACTTGTGCTCTTGAGCTTAGATGGATAGCTTCGGGCAGATCTACCCATGCCACTCCTTTGTCTTCATTATTGCTTTTGTGATTATGTTCATTTTTGGATATTTGGATATTAATGCTAATAGACATATGTGCATGTGGAAATGTTGTTCATATGATGAATGCAGATTTCAACCCAAGGTTATTTCAGTAGAGAGAACATTCATTTAAAAGAGAAGAAACCCTAAATCTAATCAACAAGTGAATTCTAAGGCAAAGCAGGACAAGGGACATTACATATTACTTTTTGGTTCATATGGAAGGGAATGAAATTGAAGAACCCTCCCAAATACTACCATCCCTTATAAGGAAGTGACACCAAATTTGGAATTATGTAAAAAGCATAAGTTGTGCGCTCTCTTATCAAAGGTATGATTGTTTCTACTTGCAAGTTTTTAGAACCAGCATTTGGATAAAATGCAGCAAATATCATTACCATACAAATTTCTACATTTTTGGATCCAACCCAAAATTGATTGGACTCATCCTCCTCCTGGTTAGATTAAAATCAACTTTGGCAAATAGGGGCAGGGATGGCAGTAGGGTGAGGCACTCCAGATATCATCTACAAATAGTGTTAAGCAAATTTTGCAGCACCCAACCAACAATATGGTAGATTATATGTCAAAAAAGATACAACTTGAAGACGATTCTTTTATGGTCACTAAGAAGCTCAAAGCCTCCCTTGAAGATCACGCTCCTCAATTGAATTGGAAGAAGCATTCAATTCTCATCATAATTTCTTTTAAGTAAATCAATTTCACTAAAGTTAAATTCACCTACAAGCAGAGATCAGCAAATAAGATAACCAATTTTAGTAAGTCAGGCTCAATGTCAAGCACAACTTCCATACCTAATCACAACTCTCAAGCAAATATATGAAGCTTTGTAAGATCCTCAAACACACTTACAAAATCTATCCTTTAATTTTCAAATACTTTAATAGAATAAATTATATAAAGGAGAAGTAAATAAATTACTTCATTATCATTTCAAAAGGAATTCCATTCATTAATGAGTCATTAAGAATATCAACACAAGGCCGTGCCTTTACATAATCTAGCCATGTAGACTTACTCAAAGATAACACAAAACACATAAATTCAAATATTGTAATGCAATTAAGGAAACAACATGATCATCAATGCACCCATAAAAGAACCATAACACAAAGAATTTCATGAGTAGAAAACCCTTGTAGGGGTGAAAAACCACTCGTAAAAGTGCCTCACTGGTAGAGCCTTACTAGCTACAACATCTCAATAGTTACAAGTTGCCTCACAGGCAATGATCATACAGTCTCGTTGTCATGACCATTCATTACATATATCTAGATATTGTGAATATCACCCCTAACAAGGAGCATAAGGAAGTCCTTCTATAGGTTTACATGAGTCAACAAGCCACATTTTCCCATTTCACCAATGCATCATCCTCGCATATGAAATTTACGGTAATGCCAACACTATTATGAATTTACTTCCCAGTATTTGCAAAATGACCATTCTACCTCTAATCCAATATCATACAAGCACACTGAAAGCCATAATCCAATCACAAAGTTTCATGAAAGAAATCCTAAGCCTAATAGGAGGCACACATGCTAATGCAATTATAACAAGAATTCTTACTTCTAAACTCATTGATTCATGGAGGTTTCAGTATTAGGAGAATAATACTATAAAGGAGTTAAGAAGGTATAACTCATGTATGTGTGGGAATACATATATAAGCTAATGAATATATATGAGTATACATTCTTATGCAAATACAACTCAAGTTCAACTAAATCAGCATTTACAATAAATAAACAAGACTTCTTAATTAATATTCAAGGGATGTACTCTAAAATCTATACTAATATAATCTTTTAGAACAATCATAAGGTCCTTTTTGACAAGAAAAGTATATATAGACTCGCATCTCTTTCCTTCATGCATCAAATATTTAACATGCAAGTTGATCTCAAGGATATTTACAACTTTATGCTTCAAATAAAAACATATTTATGCATTAATGACTAAATTTAACATTCTACATGAGCTACTACAAAATTAGTGCATACAATAGGGCATACATGTATTCTAAATACATCATTCAGAGTCATTTATGACATTTTATTAAAAGATTAAATCAAGTTATTTGTATACATGAGAATCAAGTATGGAGAGGTTTCCAATCCCTACTTTAAGTGTTTGGACCTTTCAAGTCAATTTCCTCATTAAGACATGGATTTACAATAACCCTTCAAGTAAGGATTTTGGGCATTTAAACCGGAATTACGAAGTAAGGTGTCTCTAGGATATGGATGTTGCTAATGATGGATTAGTATATGCATACAAGTATCTTTTCAGAGAGAGATACTTTTCCAAGTTTGCTATCTGATTTCATAAGAAAATCAGTTCATAGGTAAATAATTCTACGTTCAGTTTTATTACATTTCTCAAGAAGTCCACTAAAATCAACCACAATTCTTCAAGTAATAAGATAAATTAATTGAATAATGAATTCGTTAAATTTTTAGAAACATTTTCAAGTAAAATGTATACATGTTGAAGGTAAAATCAGCCCAATTATCAAAATGTCCAAGCATAAGTCTACTTCTGTATGTATTGATAGCATTCACACGCTTGATCAATTATTCTGAAATAAAACAACTTATTTACCGAAAGAAAGCAATTGTAGACAATAAATCTAATTCTCCCAAAACTAATTCATGATCCATTTTGTAGCTTGCTCTCACACCTACTCTATTAGCATACGTTTTTATATATATATATATATATCTATGTACTAAGTGCACATACAGGAAAAGAAATTTACGAAATCAACTGAGAAAGAACTACAATCAGTCATAAACTCATATATGCATAGATTCCTTTTAATAGTGTATATATTTATATATGGAAATATTCTTTCCGTATTTGAAATGAAAAGGATATGTATTACGAAAGTGTATGTATTTATGCCTATTTTATTTGATCAGCAACTAAGTTCTTTGAAATCCAAGTTTCAGTTCCAAATTTCTCTGAAATAATGCATTTACAGGCCAACATTTTATAGTTTAGCAGCTAAATGGATTTAAAAATGCATCCACATATATATATATATATATTCCCTTATTTGTGGAGATATATATATTTACAGTATTAAAATATGATTTGCTATATATTTATAGATAAATACGTATACACATTATATATATATATATGTTTTTTTTAAAACAAAATTAAGTCTATGCATTTCATGTTCACATCACAGATTATATATATACAGCCACTCAAGGAATATACACATACTTGTTTTTATGTAAATATAAATATATCTACATTATATATATATATTGATATATATGTGAATATATAAAATAATAAACAAAAGAAAATGCTCACATAAATAACATGACAAGGGAAGAGAGGGTGGGGTTGGCTGGGACAGCCAGCCGCGGCCCCCATGAGGACACTGTCTGTGGGGGCAGTGTCTCCCCACAGGCCGAGGCCTGGGGAGGCGCGGGCTGTGGGCAGCCTCCCTACAAAAACTTAAATAAAACAAACATCAACCATTTCCAATCTGTTATGGATTCCGGTCTGCAATTTGGCTGGGAACTTTTCAAAGGAGAAACAAATACGGAGGTAAAAAGAAAGCATTCTTCTTTTATATGAGTATTTTCACACACATATATATAAACATATATCAAATTCTTTTTCATATTCTGGTTACATTTCCAGTTGGGAAATTGCAGAAGGTGGCAATTCATAGAGAATACAAATGATATATTTAGATATATATATATAGAATATAAATATAAGAATCTTTTCACAGCAGATGGGGAAGAAAAAGGCCAGAATACACGGTTGGGGAAACGAATTCCAAACTGCAAACACTCAAATTCCAGGCAATATGCACAGATAAATTACGGGGAATTATTTTGTTCTTTCACATTGAAAATTAAAATTCATTGATATAGATTAAAACCTGGAAAACGCTTTCCCTTTGAAATTGATTATTGAGACCCCAGCTGTAGAATCTCTTCTACTCCTTGCTTCTTCCTGTGTCTTCTTTCCAATTCCATAAAACTTATCTTGCAATGCTACAGACAAAGATAATCCTCCATTTCTTGCACCCCCAATTCTCCCATTTTTGCAGAGCAACCAAAAAGATTGTAAAATAAAAACGGTTGTTCTTCCGTTAATCTATTTCTCATTTTAAAGATTTCTCCCTTCATTTCCCATGACCTAATCTTTTAAATGGAGAATTAAATAAAATTATTTCACGCACAATATTTATTCCCCAATTAAATATTAAAAAGTAATTCCTATTTTAATTACAACGAGCATTTTTTCTCAAAATAATTAAATAAGCCATTATATTTTGCAATTAAATATTTATCCAGACAAACAATAACAAATTATTACTTACTTGCTCAATATATACTTTTTCAAAATAAAATATAATTTATTTATTTATCCCTTTACACTTTTACTTCCTTAAAAATTAATTTAAAATGTGAATCATAAAATAGGGCTCGTGACGAGCTTCTATGGGATCATATATAGTCCTATTACTCAATCTTCATCATGAACACATCTAGCATCTACAACAATGTCTTCACTAGTCTACCACTTGAGAATGTGCTCTCACTAGTTACAAGTTGAAAATAATCATCACACCCTTTGTTCGAACTAGATCAATGGTCTTTTCTCCCACCAAGAGGTGGGAAACAAGGAACACTTCATTTTTAGATGCACCATTTACAATGAGATCAAAGGAAAATTTAACTACCTCTACAAGGACTTAGGTAACAATCTATCTACTTGCTTTAGATGTTCAAACCAACAATGCTTGGCCCTTTTTCTTCATAAGGCCGTCAAACTTCGGCATAGATCCCTACAAGGAGGGACTCTAGAGACTTTAGAGTCCCCATGTTGATCCCCTCTTTTCTCCAACCCATCTAGGCAACAGGCAACACAAGACAACCTTTGGATGCCAGTACTTCACATATCAAGGATGATAGATCAATTAGGTGATGCTTCTCTCAACACATCATTACTACTCAAATCACTCAAATTTCCCAACCTACTTTCCCTTAACATCATGAATTTGCTCATTCTTGTTGACATGACTCGGCTCAATTCTGGCAACATGTATCTACTACTTACCAGCCACCCCCTAGACCGCACAAGCAAACCATATTACAAGCTTCTTTTCTACTATGGGAGCTACACCAACCTTAAATGTTGGAGGATTTATAGAGGAAGTTCTTTGATTACTCCTAGGCTGTCCCAATGTGGCTTTCTAACCTTCAATACTCCTTGGCAAGCATCATCTCTCATAGTGATCAATGATGGCTAAGATGAATCCTCCATTTAGACGTAGACAATGATATTTAGAGAGATTTCCTTCCAATCTTCACCTACACATGCTTTTGGGGCTCTTATTTGCCCTTCATTGCTATTTGTTAGTGGAATAATGCTCTATTTTGTCATTTGTATTATTATTTTGATTCCAGTGTTCTCTCTTCCTAGAACTTTCTATACTTAATTGTTGTAGCCCCTAGTCCCATTGACCTACTTTTGGTCATCATGGACATTAATATAATTTATTTCTACCTTTTGGAATATTGATCAACTTACCTAGGCATATTTAAATGCTTCACCCTTACGCTCTCTAAACAACAAAATCTATGTCCCTCAAAACTTGTAATATTTCCTAAAGGCCCCAATGAGATTTGATCATAGGCCCATTTCAAATGTTACAAAGAGTCTCATCAATCTCATCCACTTCAATGCTAGTCCTCACTCAGCTCACTCAACTTAGAACCCAATCATACAAAAAATCAATATAGTAATGACTTAGCAGTACAAAACAAGGAAGATGACAAGGTGAGTATAATCTCCAAACCAGGTGACATCAAACAAAAAGACAATCTTTGACAACTTATACAAATAGAAACTACAATCTTGATTCATATCGCAAGAACACACAAACACATCACAGTCATACATACAAACAAATGTAATGCTGATTGGATTGCCTTCCACCAAGGATGCATTCAAAGTTTACATATATTCATTCTTGCAGCTCACCCTATTCACATTTTTCCCTTAACTGAACACATTGCAAGAGGAAAAGTGGATACATAATCTTATGTGTCTTTGGACACCCACAATAGCAAATTCAAATTAAAACATTCCAAAATGGTTAAGCATCCTCCCTTCCTAATGACAAGGAACCTTCCATGATCCATGAGGGGCTTGATAATGACTGACATCAAGCCCAAAATCCGTCAACATGCCTTGTTATCAGGTTCAGTGAGGGTTTTATCTCAACCATGTGGCTTGGCTTGGGTATGTTCAAATATACCCAGCCCAAACCTACAAGTCCATGCAAAACCTTGGGGAAAACCTCCCCATAAAACATAACAAAAACCAAATTTTAGAAAAACAACAGAATGAAAAAAGGCCCTAACCAACCCTAAAATGTGACTTTCAAGTCACTAACAACGCAAAACAAAAGCAGCTTGTGGAAGTATGACGTCGATGCTCTCAATGAAAATCAGTGTGATTATTTGTATACTTTTGTATTGATTTTGAGAGTACAGTTGTAATATAATATTATAAACCATTTTGATTTTTCTTTAATATTTGACAATTGACATTGGAATATCAACTATCATTTGTTTTCTATATTTAGTTTTGTATATTTTTAATATCATTATAGATGCACTGCCCCCTCTCCCCCCCTCCACACACACACACACACATATTTTACAGCCAAATCCATCTGTACTAAACCAAAGAAAACAATTTGTTAACCATCCAATCGGAACCTGAACCAGCAACTTAGTCAAAATATATAGCTAGGAAGCATCAAGAGCTATCCACCCAATTCCAGATTCCATCACCTACAAAATGACAGCTATTGATTTGGATAACCTACAATTTATTAGCATTCATGGTTTGAACTTTGAACATATTACACACCTCATTAATCATAGAGATGTTCACAAGGGAGATATCATATGATACAATAAGATGCATTCAAGATCAGAAGATCCACAACAAATAAAAAAACGTAAGTGGATTTTGTTGGCATTTCAAATCGCACCTCTGGAATGCAGTTTGGAAACGGATAGCTATGTGCAGTAAAATGCTCTTCAAATTCGGAGGGGAAGCTCCCTCTTTTGCTGAGTTTGCTAAAAGAAAGTAAACTAAAGCTAATTTTCCTATCTTTTTGTTTCAACTGCGAGAACACAAAGTTATAGAACTCTTAACGTTGCAGCTGAGGTTTTCTGTTTAAATAAAACTATCAACTACAACTAACTTACGCTAATAACATTTCTAGCCAAGTAAACGTAGAGCAAGAGAGTTAGAAATGAACAAGATTGATTCTCTAACATAGATACTTAGATAAACCTTCTTCCAACATACATCTATTGAATTTCAATGCAAGCTGAAAAGGCGATCATATAAGCATTACACAATAAACGGAAATCTAAGACTTTATATCAGGGCAACAAAAGCATGCTCAAGACTTTATTTTCTCAAATTTCGGGCACAAGAGATTACAATTCTGGGACAGCAAGTTGTAGCAAAATACATGCAGCATGCGATCAAACCAGATCAAGACTTATCACAAGACACATGCACTAAACAAGGATTTGCAGCTAAAAGAGGCATGCAAACTTGCTCTTAACACAAAATGAACTGAAACTAATCGATAACAAGCTTGAAGGGATAGACTCAGCAATTTGTTATCACAAGCATGGTTAAAGAAAAATGGGCACGTCTGCCCTTATTTATACACAAGCAGAGGAGTAGGGAACCCTAAAATCTCCTTGCTTTTACAACTAAGACTTGCCAACATGCAAGCTTTATTTCTAAACCTAAATCAAGATAAGCATCTAACAACCTATGAAAACCTAAAAACAAGGAAAGTGCCAACTATTACATTTTGATTTCCTTCTTCTTCAAAGAATGGATAAGAATTGAGACAAGAATAGAAAGAAAGCGTGAGATAAGAATGGAAAGAAAGCTTGGAGAAAGCTTCTAGAAGATTGTTGCTTTAAATCTCTATCACATCCACCAAAAAGCGGGAAACTGCCTCTCTATCAGGAGCGTCGATACTATCTATAGCCATATTCCTTTTTTCTAAGATCTTCTCCTCTTTTGCAATCAAAATTAGAGAATCTTTGACATATTCAGCTTCTTTATGAGTTCTATTCTTGAAAAACGTCGCTGTCCCAAAAGATGACTCACTAATTGATAACTTGGCGGCTCTGCAACTTTATGCTTCTGACAATTCTCTTGATTCTCCCACGGAAGAGTTTTGCACAATTTTTTCTGACACTTGTCCTTTCGCTCATACCACTCCCTTTGCACGTTCTTCAACTGAGATGATGACGTTTTATGTCCATGATGGTACTGAAAAGCACTTCCCAACATTGTTCGTTCAGATAATTATGATGCAACACTCGTTTGGCTCCGAATTCGATGGGAGAGTACTTCATGCTAAAAAACTTGAAGATCAACTGTAAACTTGACTATGCTCGGACAAGCTCAGCACAAACCCTAAAAATAACTTGCTGATTTTCTTTCTTCAAAATGAAAAATCTTTCAAAAAAATTGGAGATATGGGTTTTGTGTAGAATCTTGTTGCAAAGAGACCCAGATCGTCCATTTTGAAATTTTTTGAATGTAGACTCAAAAAGCAGCGAACCCTAATTTCTTCAAAAAAAGCTCGAAAAAGCTGGCACTTGGGTTTTGTTCAGAAGCATATTTTGGATGAACCCATTTGATCAGATGTTGGAAATCTTGAAGTCTAACTGAAAAAAGCAACCACTTGAAATTTCTCTGAAAAAGCTGTGATATGGGTTATGTTTAGAAGAATGTTTAAGAAAGACCCAGAAGATTAGAAGTTGAAATTTTTTATGTTTTCTCTAACATGCAAAGAAAAAGCAGCTGCTGCAACTTGAGAAATTTCTTCAAAAATTATTCAAAATCATGAACTGAGATGACCCAAATCGATAGAAATTGAAAACTTCGACCTCCTTCAAAGATTTGATGTTTTGGATGAAAAAAACATGAAAAAGCAGGCCTTCTTGTGTGCTGATCTGAAAATTCATAAAAAACTTTGAAAAACCAGCAAGTTTAAGCTCTTGAATCATGAAAAGAAGATTTTGAAGTTGCTGATCTATTTCTCCTTGGACGCCACCTGCAAAAAAATATGAAAAATGAAACACAAAGGTGCCTTAAATAAGTTTTGTCTTGAGAAAAACAACTTTCTTTTGCCCTAACTACTCAAAACACTAATTTGAGTTTGTGCAATGAACTTGGACGTTTTCTCTTCATTCAAAATTTTGAAATTCTCAAAAATTTGACTAAGGCATGAGAGTTTGGGCGCCCTTATTGGCTAGAGGTGCCTAACTCTTTCAGACTTAGCCATTTTCAATCATTTTCAACTTTTACTCAATTTTCATCTCTAGTTTGATTCTGATTTCCGGCCTCTAGATTGATCCGATAGACAAGCTGAATGATTCATCGCGGAGCATGATCGAATCTGACGAAGTTTTTTTGGAGGCAACTTTTGATGAAAACTTCATTTGACCCTTCAAAATGTCGGGTGCCTATCTCCTCCAGGGAAGCACATCTTTACCAGTGTTAGCCATTTTTATGAGCTTCAAGTTCTTGCTTGTCTTCTGACCTTCAGATGAATTCATGATTTCCGGGGTTAAAATGATGAGATTGACTGGCTGTTGGATTCACTGGATAGCTTGAAGGATTCTGAGAGGGGTCTCCTAAATACTGCATCTCTGAAAAAGTTTATTTGAAGCTTCAAAAGCTCGGGTGCCTATCTTCTCCAAGGGTGCCCAAGTTCACCAGACTTAACCATATTTTCATTTGTTTTCTCCTCGAAGTTTTAAAATCTCTTGTCATGACCTTTGTTCATCTTGAGTTTGTCGATGGCTGAGTGATTTGATGAGCTGACAAAGGCATCCACTACGAAGCTGGCAGGAAACTGAAAAGATTGAACATATCTGCAAACCCTAACTACTAGATTAGATCCTCCAAAAGGGTGGGTGCCCCTGGCCACCTAGGGCGCCCAAAGTTCCCAAACTTAGAATATTTTTCATCATTTCCATGGTTTGCATTTTGTCTTTCAATTGAAACTCCTTCGTTCGGTCTTGAATTCCGGATGACTGAGTGATCAAATGACTGCGCTGTCGGGCTCACTGCAGATTTGAGAAGAATCTGACCAACATTGTTTGGAGGCTCCAACCCTAATTCCATCATTTGATCCTCTGAAAAGTTGGGCGTCTCTTTCCTTCCGAGGCACCCATGGCTGGCAAACTTAGAAATTTTTTTGAGATTTTCAAGTTTCTTCCTCGTTTCGCATGCTTTCCTTTGCCTGGCTGTCAAAAACGAAAAAATTTCTAAGGAATGAATGTATGGGCGCCTATTCTAGATAGGGGTGCCTGAAGTCTCCAGATAGCCAAAATTTCTCATATTCAACTTTTTCCAGCTTCCTCTCTCCGTTCTCTGTTCTTCGTGCATGTTCATCATTAGCAGCTTTTGTTCAGTGTTTGCATATCTGACTCTGGCACCTGGCAGCTGACTGGCCTCCATTGATGACCTTGGATCTCCAAAAAAAGCTTCTAAAAAAGCAAAATAGACCCACTAGGGAAAAACTGATCCTTTCGTGATTCTGACTGCACCAGCTTGATGAGGAAGTATTTTGAGCCAATCAAAATCAGTCTTAACCCTAGAAACCAAACTTTCTATTTTTAGAAAATTTTGCCAGTATTTGTTTCAAAAGAAACACAAAAAAACCCACAAAAAGTTTCTATTTTTGGAAAACTGCTAAATTTTCCTAAAATTTAGGGTTGAAAAACTTGAAATTTGAGTTTTGTTGATTTGGTCATTCTGAGCCAACCCAAATTGTCAAATTTTGAAAAATTCCAAGTTTTTGACCCCCATGCAAGACATGCAAACCCCAATTTTGACCTTTTTTATAGATTTTGACAAGACTTTGACTCATTTCTTCAAAATGCCTGTGTAGCCAAATTTTTAATTTGGGGTACAACATTTGGTTCCATCTGGGGACCATGTTGGATACTTTCGACATAGGAGAACCATAGAATCTCTCGATTTTAAGCTTAGACCAGTGCCTTGTCCATTGGGTAGCGGAGTCAACATCATTTCCTAATCACCTATTGCAAAAAAATTCCGAAGTGACCTATGACCGAACTTCCTAGAATCACCTAATAGTTGGACTTCTAATCACCTAAAACATGACGGAACTGTTATGGGAAAGGGAAACACAACATTACGAAGGGAAAAATTACAGAAAGGGGAAACACATTACGAAAACAAAAGAAAATTATTCAATCACCCAAGGATGTTATTTCTGCCTGAAAGGCTTTACTTCTCTTCTCATGGGTATTGCGGGAGACAAATCTTCTGGTATGAAGATTCTCATATCTTCATACATCCAGGCAGAGGCACCTTGACACAAGCCAGAATATGGCGCAAGGAGGGAAGCAAGTACCACTGAGTCACCAATTTTGTTGTCGTTCATCTCCGGGATGTCTTTGTTGTCAATCTTTGGGATGTCCCTGATGTTGATTTTCGAGATATCTCTGGTGTTGAACTCTTCAAACCAATCGATCGTGCTCCAAACCCGATTTCTATAATGCCGTAGATGATCCTTTCTGACCTAGAAATATCCTTTGATTGGCTCATCGATCAACTCCACATTCCCTTTAACACATAGGAGTTCAATTCCAATGTCTTTGGCATTTTTGAGGCCTAACAAAAGCGCCTCGTTTTCAGCTTCAGTGAATTCCAATTGCCGCAATCCTTGAGGGGGAATGATCATTATCCCTTCTTTTGAACCTACAACTGAACAAGCCCCATCTAAATGCATTGTCCATAACTTTGTATCCTCTGTCAATCTTCTTTCAAAACAATCAATGTCCTGGTCTTCAATTTCTATTTCTGACAGCATCACGTAATTACCAAGACTTGTTTCTTGATATAGTTGGGTTGGGAGGGTTGGAATTTTCACCACTATGAACTGGGATCTGGGCTCAGATTCTATCTTGATTTTGCCTTCCTTCACAGGAATGGCCGCGAACAACCAATCTAACTGCATTGCACCACCAAGATCTTTGCAGAAGCTTCGACTCAATAACATCCGGTAGCTGGCTAGAACATCAACCACTAGAATATTCATCTTTATCTTTTTCTCTGGGCAAGCTGTCAACCTTACTTGAGCATCCTCCAATTGTCCAACCAATGACACCGACTTAGACTCGAGTGAATAACACTCGTCCTGAGTTTCTGTGCATGAGAGTCCCAATGCTTTCATCACTTGTAGAGGCATGACGTTGTCTGAGGCTCCTGAATCAATGATACAATTGCTCAATTTAAATCCTCCTATATATAAAGATATATAGAAAGGTTAAGGCTTTTCTTTCGCTGGAACAGATGACTTGAGCTATGTAGGCTGAATTGAAGCTTCTTTCTTTACATGTATTATTCTATCCAGCTGCTTAGGATGATCACGAAGATATTCCAGCTAAGAAATCTGCACCTTAGTCTTCATCATGTAGTTTACAATGTCAAAATTTGCTAAGAATGGGTCCTGAGCAACCGCTTTCTTAACTTGTTCTTCAGCTCTTGGCCTTTCTTCTTCTTCCTTCTGTGCTTTCAAGTGCAGAGCACTTGTAAACACAGGCATTGAAGGTCTTCTATGATTTACTTCAAGGGAGTAGTGGCAAAGGTCTTCTTGTTCTTCAATAATGGGTTCAAAATATCCTGTTGTGGAGTCGCCATCGAAGTTGTCCATCTGTGGTGAGACAACATTCAAACTTGATGTAGGGACAAAACTGGAACTGGGTGCAGCCTCAGTATATCCCATAATCTAATTCATTCTTATATTTTCAGGATATGTAGAGCCGGTATGTGCATCGATGTCATGGAAAGAACAAAATGCCGCATTTTGTGCAGCTTCAATCATTGATCTTGGTGGAGGTGCCGGCAACCGTGGCTTCTCTTTGGCTGGTATGGTTGCTGAGCTAGAGATCTGATAGAATCTGTTTTCATCAAGCTAGAAGTAATCATATTATTCTCCAACTCGATAGCATGTTCTTGCGCATCCGTCAATTTTGTATGTCTTTCCGTTTTGAGGAAGAAGGCTATCTCTGATGGAAGAGCATTTATGAAACAGCTCATCAGAATCTCCGGTGATGGATTAAGTGTAGAAGAAAGTCATGTGACAAGACGATTAAATCTTGCTACAAATTCCCTCATATGCTCATTGTGCTCTATCTTTGAATTTGCAAGTTGGGCAAACAACCAATGATTGTCTTCAGTGGGCTTGAATCTCGCTCATAGCTGCCCAGTTGGTAATAATGCCTGACTCCGGGTGATTGAACCGGTCAGCAGCATTCCCAACAAGAGTCTCCACAAAGAGACGCACCGCAATGTCTTCATGTCCCACGTGCAAAACGCCACAAGCCGTTGAGAAGGCTAAAATATGATCATCGGGATGTTGAGTTCCATCGCCGTGAAACTGTGGAAAGTGCTTCCTTGACCCTTTAGGTAACTAATGATGTTCTCGCAAAGCCAAAGGACCAATGATATTACGCCAAGGTAGTGGGGGTGGACGTCTCGAGTTCCTTCCAGCATTATTGTTGTTATCACCCATTGCTTTTGGCTAGATCACGCAATAGGGTGCCAGATGGTCATTCTCGTGCCATAAAGCGTAAGTTTTCTTGAAGTTCTATGCCTCGTGCCCCACGATGGGCGCTAGAAAATTGTTGGCGTTTCAAATCGCATCTCTGGAATGCGGTTTGGAAATAGACAGCTATGTGCAGTAAACTGCTCTTCAAATTCGGAGGGGAAGCTCCTGTAGTGTACCGACACTCTGCTGATCTGTCTTTCACTGAGTTTGTAGGTCTGATTTTGTTTAAGTTTGTGTTTGCCCCGTTTGTGCTTCTGAGTTTGTTTGCTAACAACACTAAAATGGTACTAAAGAGCATATGCATATACTAGAGAACTTCAAATAAACTAACTACTGAAACAACTTTGAATACAATGCTCAATTTAGTGGCCAAATAGGTTTTCTTCATTACATAATAAGATGCATTCAACATATAACTTACATCAGATTTCAAGCTAACAATATCTTATATTGCATTTTAACTTACAACCAAACATCACTGTGAATAGTGACTTGCTACAGTACCCGCGCCCAAAGAAATGCACACAACTTCCAAATAACGAACTTCTCCCACCAAAATCCGGGTTGGGAGGCTTCTTCTACCTAGGGCGCCCCTTTTGGGTGTGATTGCAGCCACATAAGAGAGGCGTCTTTTTTCCTTTTGCTGGTTGAAACCCTCAATAAAACGCAGCTGGTTGTAGCTTACAAAAAATAGCTCCAAAACTTCTCAAAAGCGAACAGCTCTTGTATAAACATCAATAGAGACTATGGCCGCTCAAAACTCCATCAAACTAGCTCGAAATAACCTGCAAACAGCAACACAGGTCTCCAACTGAAGCAACCAAAATCTAATCAGCAACTTTAAGGTGGTGTTTCACACCCTCAAGCAGCTCAAGAACGAAGAACAGAGCCCCACCAGACTCACCCACTGCAAGAAATTAGGAAACCCTAGCTTCCTTCTTCCTCCAAGCTTCACTCTCAAATTTTCAACAAGCTAAATCATTCATGCATGAAGAGGGTCGAAATTCTCCTTCTATTTATAAATTTTTGCATTAAAAAACACTATTCATAAAAGTGAGCACTATTCATTTAAGTTATTTCTTTTTTCACTTTATGAATGAATAGTAACTGAAAAATATAAAGTGACCCCTTACTTTTAAAGACACATGGTCCCTAGGCCGAGGATGGTGAAATAAAAGGTGAGTATCATTAATTTAAGCACCAGTATCATGTCAAACGCCACAATTCACCCTACCACCATACTCCGGAGATCCACACTGCAAATTGACGACCAAGTGCCCGTCCGAGAAACCCTCTATCCAGAACTATTAGCCTACGAGGGTAAGGAAAATAGGCTAATCCCCCAACTCTGATGCTCGTGAAAAAGGGGACATTACAGTCCGCCCTCCCTAAAATTGCTTGTCCCCAAGCAATCTCTATTGCAAAGAAACCTCACTCCTCGGAAGGCCGAAAAGAAGAACTGTAAAATGTCCCATACATCACTAACTAATTCCGGAGTCCAACATAAACGCAGTTGCGCCACATATCCCTGGGTCCCAACACCAGAACGAAAGTCTGCCACGTCTGATAACCTCTGACTTCCTCCGTGCAAATCTGATCACAACTTCACCATGCTGACAATTGGTGAAGCAACCTGTCGGAACCCATCCCACTGCAATGCCAGTCCTGTCACCATGTGGATCTCTGTACAACCTGAACTCACATCCATTTGTCATGGAGAGGCAAAAATATCTGGAAACATCCACAACACATCCCTCTACAGTCTCTCCAAAATACCCATGGAAGTGACAACCAGTCAAACCATCATATCTGTTGACACCATAATCACCTTGTAACCATGTATCCGTATGAAATCCCTGTGGCATTAAAGTAGCAAACCCTGTCAGATACATATCAGCACAATGGATAATTGACTGTTGTCCCTGCAAGTAATCCCTTGCAAACAACTGAGTCAAGTACTTGCAGCCTCTAGTCCCATCTTCTGAAGATGGTGACTCTGGACACAGTAAGGGGTCACTCCCCTTAACTGCACCAAGGAAAACACCCTACGCACAAGGATTGTGCATCAAATACGAGTCATGTACAGGTGGATCAAAGGTCAAACTGTAAGCATTCCTCACCTTGTACATACTATTAAACTCCTCAGTGAGCCCTATTTGGAATCCCGATGCACTAGGACTATTCCAAACATTGCGATTGCCGCTCAACCCCGAACTAGTATCAGGAGTATGATTGACTTCCAGCTCGAAGAGTGGATTATCATAGATCGAACCGCCACCTAACTCAGATAAGGGATTATCCACAAACTGCGCAATCACTCTGTGTGGGTCTGAATCATCCAACTCTGAGTCCCTGGAACAATACATTGAATTGTACTCCAGAATTGGCTCATCAAGCTGCCAATCATAATCAACTATATGGAATGAAATGACAGATTTGCTTCCAGGAGAGGGAAACAAATCGACGCAAAAACCAATCTCCCAACTAGATGTTGCTCTGCATATCTCCTGTGAAGTGGACAAAGTAGTGTCGTGAGTTGACACATAACTTTCTGGTGAGTCAACTTCCATGTCACAAGAGCTATCGATGTTTTGTTCAGCATCACCTGTCATGGGACTAAACTCAGGAGAACTTGGTGCAACACATGGCTCTTTGCAACTCTCAACCAATGCACTCATCCCATTTGTATTAACTGCACCTGAAACCGTGATGGATGTAGTAACCACATCTTCAATCTGCTCACAACCGCAATCCGTGGCATTATGTTCATCACCCACTGCTGCCATGGAAACCTGAACTATATCGGAAGAGAGTGAAGACTGTGCCAAACTCGATACCATGGTAAGCTTTGCGTCCAATGACTGTGACTCTTAAAGGGCCAATTGAGTGCTCTTCAAAGAATCCATAGTTGTCTCTAGCTCATAAGTGAGCTCATCAACCTCCACTTCTTTTCCCTTCAATGCCTTATGATAGATGCAACCCCACTCGAGAAGGAAATCTCTATCCGCAAGTAGCTGTAGGTAATTCTGTTTCATAATTCCAACTGCCTCTCGAAGTGTATGGAACTCTGCAAGGGAAAGACTACTAACACCGTCCTCATCTGACATAGGAGTACTCCAACCACAGGTTTCCAGCATCTGTCGAGTAACATCAAAATGCTCCAAAGCTGTAACAATCATATCATCACTAACCTTCAACTGTCCCGCCAGATGATGATACCCCTGTGACTCATCATTTCCACCCAATTCCACACTATAGTAAGAGGTTGAATCCTCATCGCTCACCTTCTGATCAGCAACATCATGTGTGCCATCATTAGTGCACACATCAGCAACTAAGGTACTACTGCTATGTACCTCAAAGGACGGCTCAATTGATACAGTAGAAGTTGCTGATATGACAATATCTTTGTACACTTCTCCTTCCAAGGCATCTGCACATCCACCCGTCTCACGATCATGGGGTTCATCGCCCTTAAATAAATTTCCTGATTGGTTTCCTACGGTCTGATATGAAAAATCACTCACTGTGGCATGAATTGTCACCATACATTGCATAATAAATGCCCAAATCTCGTGTACCAACATGTGACAACTCTGTAGGAACATCATCCTTCGGTGAAATCACTATCCTCTCATGCTGATGCAAAGTTTCATCTATGTGGTCATGCAAATCAGAGCTGTTATCAGTGCTAATAACAACTTCTTGAGCGTTGTGAATATCGTTTTGTGGCTCCACCATACTATTTTCTTGATATAAAATTTCCTTATCAAACGCCACTTCATTTCAACTCCATGTCCATCTGTAGGTTGAAGATCACGATCTGCTAACTTATCACATTTTAAACCAAACTCATCATAGAGACTTCTGGATACTTCGCCTGTAGAGACCTCATGTTCTGACTCTGATCCTTCATGATTACTTTGCTGGCTAGATTTTTCAGGTTCTGAATCCTCATAGGGTGCCCACATTATTCTATTTGCCTTGCCTTTAGGTCTGAAAAGGCAATCATGGTTTGCACCGTAAGGCACTTTGCAAAAGAAACACAACTTCTTTTTGTTTTGCGCTGAACTTAGTCTTGAAATGGAATCTTCAGACTGCTGCAAGCTACGAACTAATCTTTGTTGTGAAAGGATAAGTTTTTTCTGAATATTATTCAAGATGCTCTCAACCCTGATCCTAACTCCACCATACCAGAAGTGGTGAAGCAATACACTGGGACCCCTCCAAACGGCAATGCTAAATCTACCCCCACCTGGATCCCAACTCAGTAAACCATGCCAATTCCAAACACTATGCTGATGCACCTCAGGTCTCATACTTGAGTCATACGGATAAACTGAAAATCTATCAACCTCAACACCATCTGACTTCAGCCGCGCCACTCGGATATACCCTTTCTCCAAATTGCAGTAAGTCTCCAAGTCTTGAATCAAATGATAATCAACATGGGAGAATAAAGTAGAGGACCTGCTAAACCCGGAATCGTCATCTGAAGTCGGAGACAAGTCATACCAGAGCTGACTAGAACACTCCTTATTCCACCCACCTCTCTGTGCCATCAAAGTCATCGTCAAATCTGGTGTATGTGGGATGAAAATGAGTTGATGAGCATACCTCATGCTGCAATCGAGGTGAAACTCTCCTGACTGTGCTAATTGAGTGCTCACCAAAGAACCCTTAGCGTCCTCAAGCTCTAGAGAGAGCCTAACAGCTTCCCCTTCTTCCCTCATCAAGGAATCTGAATAGATCCCAACAAGGCTAAGTAGGGTGTCTATGTCTGAAAGAAGGTTCAAATAATTCGTCTTCATTGTTTCCATACCTTCTTTGACAATCTGCAAAACATCATGAGAAGATCCGGCTCTAGTCCCTTCTTGTCTTCTCTATAACTGGACTGCCCGAAGATGATCCTCAATTAATTTGTGCATCCTGTCATGATGAGATAATGCCGCAATAATCCCATCCTCCTTCACTTTCAACTTAGTCTCCAGGCTACGAACAACTCCTGCACCATATGATGAAGCCTCTAATTGTTCTTGCTTACCCATGTCCCAGGCTTACCAACCTCATCACTGTCATTGGAACAAAGTGCATCCTTTCTCTACGTAAGGAGTCCTCTAAGGTTATCTATTCCCTTTTGTCTTGCTATGTTGATGAGATTGACTTTATCTTTTACCTTTTGAAGGTGTTGTCTCGCATTGGCAGCCACTAATCTAGCCTCCTTAGCTTTTTGCAACCATCCTTCATTCAACTTTTCGGACCTCTTTACCTCTTCGCTGCTAAAATATACAAAACCAACCCTCATATGTTTGATATCTTCATGTCTACCAAATGGTGTAGTCAACACACTAGTGGCTGCTCCACTAAGTAGAAGATCAATTTTCACATTCTCCTCAATATCTTGGGCCTTCAATGGACTTTCATATGTGTGAATAACATCCACCGAACCACAATTCGATTCCTTGTCATGATAGGTTGAAGTAATGCTAGACTCAAATAGTGATGTATCACAAGAAATCTAACCTTCATGTTGCTGCTCTAATGTAACTGATTTAACTTCAACCAATTTTTGCTTTTCTTCAACCTTGTCATCATCATGAAGTGTCATGTGATCCAAATCCTCCTCTTGGCAAATATGTTTAATACTCTCCTTAGGATCATCAGTAGGCTGATCACTAACTGCTGCAAATTCATTGTAGAGATTTCTAAAAGTTTCTCCTGTAGATGTCTCTTCTCTCTCCTCTTTGTTTTGTGATCTAGACCTAAGGAAGGATAATTTGTATTGCTTTGAATTTGGGTTTGAAAGCATTTCATTCATTCTTTTTGAAATCTGTCTTGACTCCTTCGCTACGGTATCCAACTGTTTTAATATGGCATTCCATTGCTCCCCATGAGTAGCCATGAAGCACACCTAAAACCTTTGCAGCTGAAACTCACCCAACAGGTTGGCAGGAAACCGCTCTGATACCACTGTAGTGTACCGACACTCTGCTGATCTGTCTTTCACTGAGTTTGTAGGTCTGATTTTGTTTAAGTTTGTGTTTGCCCTGTTTGTGCTTCTGAGTTTGTTTGCTAACAACACTAAAATGGTACTAAAGAGCATATGCATATACTAGAGAACTTCAAATAAACTAACTACTGAAACAACTTTGAATACAATGCTCAATTTAGTGGCCAAATAGGTTTTCTTCATTACATAATAAGATGCATTCAACATATAACTTACATCAGATTTCAAGCTAACAATATCTTATATTGCATTTTAACTTACAGCCAAACATCACTGTGAATAGTGACTTGCTACAGTACCCGCGCCCAAAGAAATGCACACAACTTCCAAATAACGAACTTCTCCCACCAAAATCCGGGTTGGGAGGCTTCTTCTACCTAGGGCGCCCCTTTTGGATGTGATTGCAGCCACATAAGAGAGGCGTCTTTTTTCCTTTTGCTGGTTGAAACCCTCAATAAAACGCAGCTGGTTGTAGCTTACAAAAAATAGCTCCAAAACTTCTCAAAAGCGAACAGCTCTTGTATAAACATCAATAGAGACTATGGCCGCTCAAAACTCCATCAAACTAGCTCGAAATAACCTGCAAACAGCAACACAGGTCTCCAACTGAAGCAACCAAAATCTAATCAGCAACTTTAAGGTGGTGTTTCACACCCTCAAGAAGCTCAAGAACGAAGAACAGAGCCCCACCAGACTCACCCACTGCAAGAAATTAGGAAACCCTAGCTTCCTTCTTCCTCCAAGCTTCACTCTCAAGTTTTCAACAAGCTAAATCATTCATGCATGAAGAAGGTCGAAATTCTCCTTCTATATTAAAAAACACTATTCATAAAAGTGAGCACTATTCATTTAAGTTATTTCTTTTTTCACTTTATGAATGAATAGTAACTGAAAAATATAAAGTGACCCCTTACTTTTAAAGACACATGGTCCCTAGGCCGAGGATGGTGAAATAAAAGGTGAGTATCATTAATTTAAGCACCAATATCATGTCAAACGCCACAATTCACCCTGCCACCATACTCCGGAGATCCACACTGCAAATTGACGACCAAGTGCCCGTCCGAGAAACCCTCTATCCAGAACTATTAGCCTACGAGGGTCAGGAAAATAGGCTAATCCCCCAACTCTGATGCTCGTGAAAAAGGGGACATTACAGCTCCCTCTTTTGTTGAGTTTGCTAAAAGAAACTAAACTAAAGCTAATTTGCGTATATTTTTGTTTCAGCTGTGAGAACACAAGGTTATAGAACTCTTAACGTTGCATCTGAGGTTTTCTCTTTAAATAAAACTATCAACTACAACTAACTTACGCTAATGATGTTTCTAGCCTCTCAAGTAAACACAAAGCAAAAGAGTTAGAAATGAACAAGATTGATTCTCTGACACAAATTGTTAGATAAACCTTCTTCCAACATACATCTACTGAATTTCAATGCAAGATGAAAAGGAGATCATATAAGCATTACACAATAAACAGAAATCTAAGACTTTATATCAGGGCAGCAAAAGCACGCTCAAGACTTTATTTTCTCAAACTTCGGGCACAAGAGATTACAATTATGGGACAACAAGTTGTAGCAAAATACATGCAACATGCAATCAAACCAGATCAACACTTATCACAAGACACATGCACTAAACAAGGATTTGTAGCTAAAAGAGGCATACAAACTTGCTCTTAACACAAAGTGAACTGAAACTAATTGATAACAAGCTTGAAGGCATAGGCTCAACAATTTGTTATCACAAGCACGGTTAAAGAAAAATGGGCAAGGCTGCCCTTATTTATACACAAGCAGAGGAGTAGGGAACCCTAAAATCTCCTTGCTTTTACAACTAAGACTTGCCAACATGCAAGCTTTATTTCTAAACCTAAATCAAGATAAGCATCTAACAACCTATGAAAACCTAAAAACAAGGAAAGTGCCAACTATTACATTTTGATTTCCTTTTTCAAAGAATGGATAAGAATTGAGACAAGAATAGAAAGAAAGCGTGAGATAAGAATGGAAAAAAAGCTTGGAGAAAGCTTCTAGAAGATTGTTGCTTTAAATCTCTATCACATCCACCAAAAAGCGGGAAACTGCCTCTCTATCAGGAGTGTTGATAATATCTATAGCCATATTCCTTTTTTCTAAGATCTTCTCCTCTTTTGCAATCAAACTTAGAGAATCTTTGACATATTTAGCTTCTTTATGAGTTCTATTCTTGAAAAATGTCGCTGCCCCAAAAGATGACTCACAAATTGATAACTTGGCGGCTCTGCAACTTTATACTTCTGACACTTCTCTTGATTCTCCCACGGAAGAGTTTTGCACAAATTTTTTCAACACTTGTCCTTTTGCTCATACCACTCCCTTTGCACGTTCTTCAACTGAGATGACGTTTTATGTCCATGATGGTACTGAAAAGCACTTCCCAACATCATCCGTTCAGATAATTATGATACAACACTTGTTTGGCTCTGAATTCGATGGGAGAGTACTTCATGCTGAAAATCTTGAAGATTGACAATAAACTTGACTATGCTTGGACAAGCTCAGCACAAACCCTAAAAATAACTTGCAGATTTTCCTTCTTCAAAATGACAAATTTTTCAAAAATAATCAGAGATATGGGTTTTGTGTGGAATCTCGTTGCAAAGAGACCTAGATCGTCCGTTTTGAATTTTTTTGAATGTAGACTGAAAAAGCAACGAACCCTAATTTCTTCAGAAAAAGCCCGAAAAAGCTAGCACCTGGGTTTTGTTCAGAAGCATATTTTGGATGAACCCATTTGATCAGATGTTGGAAATCTTGAAGTCTGATTGAAAAAAGCAACCACTTGAAATTTCTCTAAAAACGATGTGATATGGGTTATGTTTAGAAGAATGTTTAAGAAAGACCCAGAAGATTAGAAGTTGAAAATTTTGATGTTTTCTCTGACATGCGAAGAAAAAGCAGCTGCTGCAACTTAAGAAATTTCTTCAAAATTATTCAGAATCATGAACTGAGATGACCCAGATCGATAGAAATTGAAAACTTTGACCTCCTTCTTCAAAGATTTGATGTTCTGGATGAAAAAAGCATGAAAAAGCAAGCCTTCTTGTGTGTTGATCTGAAAATTCATAAAAAACTTTGAAAAAACAGCAAGTTTAAGCTCTTGAATCATGAAAAGAAGAGTTTGAAGTTGCTGCTCTATTTCTCCTTGGACGCCACCTGCAAGAAAAATGAAAAATAAAACATAAAGGTGCCTTAAATAAGCTTTGTCTTGAGAAAAACAACTTTCTTTTGCCCTAACTCCTCAAAACCCTAATTTGAGTTTGTGCAATGAACTTGGACATTTTCTCTTCATTCAAAATTTTGAAATTCTCAAAAATTTGACTAAGGCATGAGAGTTTGGGCGCCCTTCTTGGCTAGAGGCGCCTAACTCTTTCAAACTTAGCCATTTTTCAATCATTTTCAACTTTTACTTAATTTTCATCTCTAGTTTGATCCTGATTTCCGGCCTCCAGATTGATCCGACGAACCAATTGAATGATTCGTCGCGGAGCTTTATTGAATCTGACGAAGTTTGTTTGGAGGAAACTTCTGATGAAAACTTCATTTGACCCTTCAAAATGTCGGGTGCTTATCCCCTCCAGGGGCGTCCATCTTTACAAGTGTTAGCCATTTTTATGAGCTTCAAATTCTTGCTTGTCTTCTGACCTTCAGATGAATGTATGATTTTCGGGGTTAAACTGATCAGATTGGCTGGCTGGCAGATTCACTGGATAGCTTGAAGGATTCTAGAGGGGTCTCCTGAATACTGCATCTCTGAAAAAGTTTATTTGAAGCTTCAAAAGCTTGGGCGCCTATCTTCTCCAGGGGTGCCCAAGTTCACCAGACTTAACCTTATTTTCATCTATTTTCTCCTCGAAGTTTGAAAACCTCTTGTCATGACCCCTGTTCATCCTGAGTTTGTCGGTGGTTGAGTGATCTGATGAGCTGACAAAGGCATCCATTGTGAACCTGGCAAGAAACTGAAGAGATTGAACATATCTGCAAACCCGAACTACTGGATTAGGTCCTCCAAAAGGCTGGGCGCCCCTGGCCACCTAGGGCACCCAGAATTCCCAAACTTAGAATATTTTTCATCATTTCCATGGTTTGCATTCTACCTTTCAATTGAAACTCCTTCATTCAGTCTTGAATTCTAGGCAACTGAGTGATCGAATGACTGCGTTGTCGGGCTCACTGCGGAGCTGAGAAGAATCTGACCAACATTGTCTAGAGGCTCCTACCCTATTCCATCGTTTGATCCTCTGAAAAGTTGGGCGTCTCTTTCCTTCTGGGGTGCGCATGGTTGGTAGACTTAGAAAAATTTCTGAGATTTTCAAGTTGCTTCCTCGTTTGACGTGCTTTCCTTTGCCTGGCTCTCAAAAACGAATTTTTTTCTAAAGCATGAATGTATGGGCACCTATTCTTGATAGGGGTGCCTGAAGTCTCCAGACTTAGCCAAAATTTCTCATTTTCAACTTTTTCCATCTTCCTCTCTCTGTTCTCCCTTCTTCGTGCACATTCATCATTAGCAGCTTTTGTTCAGTGTTTGCATATCTGACTCTGGCACCTGGCAACTGACTGACCTCCATTGATGACCTTGGATCTCCAAAAAGAACTTCTAAAAAAGCAAAATAGACCCACTAGGGCAAAACTGATCCTTTCGTGATTCTGATTGCACCAGCGTGATGAGAAAGTATTTTGAGCCAATCAAAATCAATCTCAACCTTAGAAGCCAAACTTTCTATTTTTAGACCAGTATCCGTTTCAGAAGAAACCCAGAAAAAGTCTCTATTTTTAGAAAACTGCTAAAAATAGAAATTTTCCTAAAATTTAGGGTTGAAAAACTTGAAATATGGGTTTTGTTGATTTGGTTGTTCTGAACCGACCCAGATTGTCAGATTTTGAAAAATTCAAGTTTTTGACCCCCATGCAAGACATGCAAACCCCAATTTTGACCTTTTTGATAGATTTTGACAAGACTTTGACTCATTTCTTCAAAATGCCTAAGTGTAGCAAAAAATTTAATTTGGGGTACAACAGATTTCATTACCAAAAAATTAAAACATTTATCCCTGCTGCTTGGCTGCCAGTCAATCCAGGCTGTGATGACTTGTTAGTCTATACCATCCAACAAGACTCTCCAAATGCTTCTGCTCTTCCCCATGTCACCTCATTAAGGAGATTTTAGTCCCAACTCAGCCAAGAGGATGAAATTGACTTTTTTCTGACAGAATTAGTAGGACTGTGCCTCACAAAATATACATGCAAAGCCAGTGGAAGATTCATCAAATATTTCAATATTCATTTCCTACCACTGGGTACCCAGTTTGCTGTGACAAGAATGACATAGAGTAACATATTACTTGCAAAATCCACAAAAAGTGAGATCCATTACTGTAAAAGTAAACATCTTCATATGAGCAACAAGCCTCAGAAAAATTATCAGAGAAATCAAAAAAGAACAGCAAGCATCATTTCCATGAAAATGCCAATCTCCCTCTCCTTCTTAGTAGAACACAACTGGTAATATAGTACAAATCTACAGTCACATTACCATGGAAAGTAGCAGCACTATCACAAAGATAAATCAGGTAAGATTGTCCAACTCCCTTCTCTTTAACTATTCAAAAAAATGTTGGGAAATATCCAGCATAATTAGCATTCACAATCTCAAACTCGAATGGCCAGGTAGTCCCTGCTATCCCAATATGTGTCTTGTGTGCTTCAGAATTTTTCAAAGGGCCCCACAAATCTAAAATTACATCCTTTCTATACCTACAAGGCCTTACCCTTTAAATATGCAAAGAACAAGCTCCCCTTCCCAACCATTTATGTTGCTAACAAGGTGGTGGGAGTCCAACTCCTTATCTCAATCATCCACCCACACCACTGCCCTCCTCCAAGGCTAGTGCACAAACCTCAAGAAGTAAAGAATCTGCTCTGTAAATAGTTCTGGTAAATATTGACAACTCTTGACAAGGGCTGCTAGCTGTAAGAGAGCAAAAATGTGTCACTTCCTACATTCAGGAACAAAAAAATAACTAGCTCTTGATGCAGAAGTGCCTTGTGAGGCAAAAAATTATTCTACTTCAAAGTCAGGTTGAGTCCATAGAGTATATAATTACAGATAAAAGACAAAGGATTCAAGTGATGGTGTTAATAAAAGTTAACTGATGACAAATCACAGCCCATTTTGCTATTAATGCTATGGGTATACTTTTCCTTTTGGACTACCCTAGGCACCCTATGCACTGCTGTCCTTCAACACGTGAAGGAGCAACTATGAAAGAGGGTGGTGGGGAGGAGCTGTTGTATCCACCAAAACTATGATACCAGGAACACAAAAGAGCAGTGTAGAAGGGGCGGCATTTTCATCCCCATGGGCCAGCATGAAGATTGCTGCTCCTTTCTTTGCATAGTACTGAATCACCACTTTTTATTACTAGCTTTTGATATTGACACTGCTTGACGAAATATAGTTTCCCTAGGTGTTGTTATCTATGTAACCATTAGTACTTTCCTTGTCATTTGTGTATCAGATGTATTTCTCTCTTGAATTGCTTTTCTCGGTAACTTTTCCCTCCTTGTACACTAAAGGTTTTGTAATCTCTTGTTTTATTACTAAAAATATCCTTTATCAGAAAAGAAAAAATGTGTTTCTATATTCATCACCGAATATAATGATTAGTAATTCTAATACAATGTCAATCTAATTTCATGGGTATTATAGTAAGGAAAATGAACAAACTTATGAATGTTCCACACCTTCAGAAATCAATAATAAATTGCTAGCTTTTATTTTCACATTCTTTAGAATAGTCATATTTTACAATATCAAATTGTTGAACATGATCTCCATGGGTTCTTCTTAACATTAAAACCAAAACAACATACAAAAAACAAGAAAAAGTACAAAGAAGGATTAGAAGTTAATGGAAGTTACTTGAGGTGGTTCAAAGCCGCCAGCATAATGAAAGTAAGAACCAACAATCCATACGTGATCTGCATCTCCAGTTGATGTCCAAATGGAGATTGCCTTTGTCCAAAAGCAGCGGTTGGAAAAGCTGTATAGTGACAAGTCATTAGTTGAATTAAAAAACTTAAAATATGCTAATGGTTAAAGTTAAGCAAGTGAAGACTGAAAGCACCCTTCTTCAAGAGCATTTGTTATTTCCTTTCTAGTTGACGCTTGAAAATAGAAAGCAATACAATTCAAACCATTCTCTTAAAAACAGTTAAGGTTTACCATTTATCTCATCATAGAAATATATTAAATGTAAGGAGTGGAAAGAAATACCAAATATGTGGTGAAAATAAGATCAACTTGAAAAAACACATCATTGTTTTTGCAACCCTATATATAGCATTCATGAGTTAAAAGTAACTTTGCTAGATCCTTGTTCAGAAATGCCATATATTTGGAGTCGTAAATTAAAGTTTGGACGAGAATGAAGAGTGTCAAATCAACCATAGGCCTACAGGGGTCAAAAATTGACTAAAACACAAAAAATCACAAAGCTACAGAAATGTGCCCAAATATAACAGTACAAACTAACTACCCTCTTGGAGATGTTTAAAATTTAAATGGGAGGAAAGGTCTTTTCAGGTCCATGACACCTTGTGCCTCAAGAACCTAATTGTGCTTAGTTTAAAGAGTAGCATTCAGCATGTGAGACCATCCTGCACATTTGACTGTGAATTATCCTTTATTTAAAAGAACTTTACCCAAAGATAAGGAGAGACTTGACATTACTTATATAGTTAAAAAGTGAATTCCAATGCTTATCCTTTACAATAACTTCTTTGCTATAATTCACCAGTGCCTACTGTATTTTGACAGCTTCAGTTTCAAACAAGGAAAAGGAAACCATAAAAGCATTGACATTGCAACTCAGTAACTATGTGAAACTACTATGAAAATAAAATTTCGAGCACACCCTTCACAACACCTTTGTTGATACTTACATTAATAACTTGGTCTGGACCAATTCTACAAGATTTGACAGAGAGAGAAGTGATAACACTAGAAATTCCATGGTTGACAGTAGTACTAAAGACATACAAATCAAAGCTATATTCACTTACAGTATGCAACAAAGGAACTCTAGGTATTATAAAATTTTACACTCAAAAAATAAATAATAAAATGTAAATATATTAACATACATATAATCTCTAACTTTAAAACAACAAAAATGATCCAGGCAGCAATTTTCTATTAATAGTGGCAACCATAAAACTTGTGAAGTTACATGTCAGCTTACCTCATAATTGCAAGTCCTCCAGGCTTAAGAATTCGTCTCATCTCTTTAAAGACATCAAGCGGCTTTTTAAGGTAGTCAACACTTACCTAAACATGAAGATAGTATTAGAAAGAAAAGAATGTATAAGCATTCACGGAGAATCAAGATGCAATTAATAATATAATGAAAAAAAACTTGTATTTCCAACTTTTAGCCCCCATTTAAAGAAAACTAAAAATACAAAAAGAACTACGCAAATCTGAAGAGAATGATAGGCATTAAAAAAAATGCATTGCTTCAATAAAAGACATTCAAAAGAGCACTATGAAAACTATCTACTGGGGCCCATTAGAGAAGAGAAAATCCTATACAAATGCATATACACAAGTTATAACTATTTAGAGAACAATTTGCCATAATGTTGGGTTACACTTAGATATGCATAGTTAAGTAAAAAAGAGTGTTCAATAAAGGAGTGATAATTCAAGATGTAGTAAACTTATTGCTTATATTTTAAATTTTGCATTAATGATGGTTAAGAGCAGGCAGTTGTGATCAACCATTGTACATACCTTCCTGTATGCAATAGTTAATCTCCATCTATGTTAGGCCTGAATATGTATAAGGCAATGTGATTTAAAAATGGATCAAGAAAACAAGCTATTCACACAATGAATCCATGAAAAAGTAGAGCACAACCTGTAGAACACTTTTGTTGAAGGAAGCAAGTGTTTTAGGCAGAAAATGGAGGATTTTTTGGCAATTGTGTGAAACCACCAGTTCCTACAGGGGGTGATTAGACAACTACCGGTTCCAAAAAGAAGTGGTTTCATCACACATCCAAAAAAACTGCCCGTGGAATTTCACATTTGGACTTCTTGGTGTCCTTTCACGTTCTGTTCCTGCTTGCAAAAGCATAAATACACCTTTTAAATGCATTTTAGCAAAAAATTGAGGGAATTGAGTGAATTCCAAGTGGATTCAAGTGTTCCAAGTGAACAAATAGACTGTATTTATGTGGACAGAACTGACAGAGAGTGTTAGAAAGCTGTTGTAACTTGTAACTGATCTTAGGGACTGAATTTTTTTTTTTCAGGCTGGTTGTATGCCCTAGAGGCCTGAGATTGTATTTCCCACTGGAGACAGTGGATAGGGGTTTCATCTGGCTCATTTCTACTTGAGTTTTCACACAAAATTCGTGTTCTCCAGCATTATTTCTTTCATTTATATTTGTATGTCGATGCTTATTGTATGGTATAACCATCATAGTTTATGGATCACAATGCACATTGCATATACAAATACTGTAAGCATCCCTATTATCTGATTTTGCAAAAAAATTCTTCTTTGTATAGTAGCATGTATTTATATATCAGATTATCTATGCATATGTAATGCATTTAATGTTTTATGTTCAAGTGCTGTAAAGTAGAATTGCAACTACACTTATAATACTGCTATCATCTTGTTTGCATGTCATGTGTACGAAACTCTAAGTAGCCCATTATAGTAAGCCAACCATTGTAGTTGTCATAATGTCACAGTTAACTTATTTCAGTGTTCCACTGGAACACTTTGCCCCCCAAATTACTACATTTCCAGGATGAGGATGTCTCCTGAATGTGGGGACTGTAGAGAAACATCCCCTTACCATTCCACCATTGCCTATAGACAAGGGATGTCCCCACGACATCTCCCTCAAAGAGGGGAGGTTTCTAGGGAATCCCCCTAATTTAGAGACTTCAGGGAAATGTCAAGATGCCTCAAGAGACTTGTCAACATCCCTCAAATGCACCAAAAAATCTTAGCCATCCCCTACATCAGATGGCCAAAAAAATAATTTTTAATGAAAATCAAGCATTTTTTAAATATTCAGCCCACCAACCCTAACCTTAATGGTTTATGGGCCCTACCTACACCTTAAGGATCACAAAAATAAATAAATAAAGATCCCAACCTCACTTCATATCAATATCAATTTTCAATAGCATTTAGCAAGGCTTCAAGTTGCAACAGCAAGCTGCAAGAGTGAGAGAATTAAGATAGGAAAAGTGAGAGCAACAACAATAGTGAGAGCATTAGCCAAGTCTTCACCAATTGAGTGCAAGCATTAGGAATGAAATCCCAATATGCCTTTCTGCCCAACTCTACCTTGTTTCTTTGTCCTTGTCGATATATTGGACTTTCCCATGTTGGCATACCTTTCTTTCATTCATTCCCCACCTTCATCCCTTTTTGCTATCAATATTTCAGATTTTTCCTTCCCAGCATCCATTTCCTCCAACCCCACTCTTTTCCCTTGCCTTTGTCAATGTTTCAAACTTCGTCTTACTTTCATGCTTTCCCTTCAAACCCTGAATCCCCAATTCCTACACTAAGTTACCTTTAGAGTTGTAGTTTCGACCATCCCTTTACCCAAGGGCCTTTTCCTTAGCACCCCCAATCTCCAATTTTCAATGTTTTCTTCTATACACTTTTTTGGACTCAAAGATGCAAGAATACTTCTAATGTGGTACAAGGTATGAAGCGTCCCCAACCTCGATTGCCAACACTTTTTGCTACACTATCTCATCAAGATTGCGATTTTGGACTTGCTCTCATGTACATGCCTAAAGGGATCAAATCCTTGTCATCCCCAAAACTCCCATGTTTTGCACTATTCACTCCCAACTACCTCCTAGCACACTCAGGATGCCATTAATAACCCAATAGGACCCTCGACTACCCAATTGGATTTTTTCCACCTAGAAGTAGAAACAATTGTTCATCTAAAAGGTGTGAATTCACATGTACTTCTAGCAATGCAAAAGGAAGGCGACCCAAGAAAGTCATCAATGCAATGGTTAAAATTTCAGCTCTCAATGGTTCTTACTTCTCACACCAACTCCTAGTTGAAATTCACATGAATTATCATAAATGCAAATGGGTGGATTTGAAACTTTGGATTACCTTCTAATTTCTACACGTGGATTAGGGAATGAATGACCAAATGATACAAATATAAGCTCCTTCTTCATTGCACAAGTGGGTGGTTTTCTAGTTTCCAAAAACACCCACAAGTGCTAGAATGATCTAGGGCTTCAACCCACATTAGTCTAGTCTATTTTGGAGCAACATGTTTGATCAATCACAAGGAGGTTAAAATTTGTAAGTGTTGTCTGTAATGAAATGTCTCCATGACAGTTTGTATACTTGCAAAGGAATCTTTTAGTCATAGCTGGAGTTTCTTCCTTGCCACATTCACTAGTATGAGTACAATACTAGATTTGATGAATGTGACAACATTCTAATGCATTACAATACAAGCCTTGTAATGGTCTCTTCCAAATTATAAATGGATTTATGTAGTTTTATGATGGATTATTAAGCATGCTTTGTTATTGATATCACATCTTTTGTGTAAGCGCATTGCTCATTATTCCTTGATGATTTTAGCTTTTTTTCCTTTGATAGACTATATAACTCAGCTGCCAAATGGATAGGCACCAGCCTTGGAAATGTTTGACCAATCACACTTATCAAACAATCAAATCTTTAACCAATAGAAGTAGATTTCTATACACCTCATAATTCAATGTATAACTAGGGAAATATATGAGGTAAGCCTTGAAAGCAGTCATTTTAAGTGAATCATGATTTGCATATGTGCATAACTTAATAGAGGTCATTGAGTAGGTTAGTTTGATGAGAACACGATTATGCTGAGAGGGGGGGTGAATCAGTATAACAACAATCTTTACTTTTTCAAACTTAACACCATCTTTAAAAATTGATCAAAAACAATAACATCATTTACTCAACATCAATAATCATGCACATGAGAAGAACACAATAACACACAATATTTACGTGGAAACCCTTATGGGAGAAAACCATGGTAAATTAATGCTTTTATATAAATTCTTCTTTTTACAAATTTTGTAGGCACCAACCTATTAGAGGCACCAGCCCCTCATTCAATTTGTGAGAACCAACCCACTAGAGGCACCAACCCCTCATTCAATGTGTGAGCATCAACCCCCTGGAAGCACCAACTCCCATTTCTGAATTTGTAGGCACCTACTAGAGGCACAAACCCCTACAGCTAAGCACCAACTTAGCAAGAGACACCAATCTCTCCTTTAGGAAGCACCAACTTCCAAAACAAAGTTCCACCTTGGATGTTGCTTCTTCAATGGATGATGGTCAATTAGATCTTTTGTTCAATACCTCTCTTCCTCTTGAATTTATCTTCCTTGAATGATCTCCAAATATATCTTCATATATCTTATTTTTCAATTTTTCATACAAAACTGCTTTTATTAATGATCTTCTTGTAATGCTCTCCACAAAATTGATATAATCACTTTCATACGTATTCTTTTTAGCTCTGCATATATGTTTCTTTCAAATCTGTATGTTCTTTTTCATGTTTATATATAGCCTTCATCAAATATGTATATCTCCTTTATCCAAACTGCCTGTATCCCTTATCAAATCTGCATCATGAAGTCTTCACAAATATGCCCATAGAGTCTTCATAAATCTTCTCATACAATTCCATAAATCTACTCACTGTTTGGAAGGATATTCTATTAAACTCTCTTTACTTTTCACACTTCTCACTCATCTCCTTTTTATGCTATTCCAATATACCTCTTCACCAAGAGAGGTGACCCTTCATAAGTCTGCAATATTCTTCATATGTGTATATTTAACTCTGCTGTAGTAAATCAGAAATATTCTTTTCATTCCTTCATGGAAATTTGACTCACTTCCTTTTTGATATGTCCTTTTATTTCATTCTACTTTTTTCTCATCTTTTCTGCAATACTTCAATCATTATTTATATCCGTATGCCTTCATGAAGAGAGGCATCTGTTTGAAGAGAGATGTCTATCGAAAAGACATCAGCTTTGGTTAAACTTATTTCTGCCTTTTAAGAAAAACTAATTGCTGCCTTTCATTTATTTAAGGGATCGATGCCTTTATAATTCTTATTAATAGCCTTTATCTATCAATGCTTTTAGACTTATTCCCAATTGCCTTTTATTTTTGTCTTCTTATGTTTTGTCTTATTCATTTTTGTCGTGTTCTTAAATTTGTCCTATCTGTGTTTTTTCTATTAATATAAATACTGCCTTATAAAGAATCACTTCTTTGTGAATGATGATAACTGCTGCCTTTGTAAAATAATCTTATTCCCATTTTGTTTTCATTAAATGTAATTACTCCTTCATTCATCGCTGGCACTAAATAAATATAAGCTATATCATTGTTCATTAACATTCAATCACTGCTCATTATCATTCACTGTTGTTCTCAATAATCATCTGGTGCATCTTATATATTAATGTCTTACCTTTCTTTAAGTCTTGAACCATTTAACCTTCTAATTTGCTGCTCTTATTCTAATTGCTACAGCTTATATCATTGCTGGATTTCACATTTGTCTTTAATGAATGTTCTTTTACATGATTTGTTATTACCGTTGCTGCTTCTCTTCACACAATATACTATTGTTGTCTTTGCTATTGCTTTGGTGATCAATCATATTAATTTTTGCCTTGTTAAATATAATTAAAACTGTAATTTCTCTCATTAAATCTAAATGATATTAATTCTCCTTTGACATCAATGATAATAATGGCAACTATTTCGTCTAATCAATCTTTGCTCTATGAACTCTTTGACATCATTTGTAATCTATCCAATCGTCTATATCCTTTTGACGTCAATGACAACTTCCAATTGTCTATACACCCTTGACATCAATGGCAACATTTCCAACATAGTTTTGGTCTAGTGACAGAATTTGGGATTAAAACTTGCATTTGTGTACTACTACAATTTGTTTATCACATGTTTATGTTTCAATTGTAATGAAAACCTTGTTCAAGGTTATCTCTAAAAATACCTTCTTGGGTCTAGTTGAGCCCAAAGTGCAAGAGAGTTTATCCACTCCCATCAATTGACCTTTAACCCTCAATCTATTGATGAACCCTCGTTTTATCTTCTTGATGACAAACCCCTAGCCTTGAAGGTGAAAATGAATTATAGGATTGTGAGTAGTGGTTTTGGGACCCAACAATTAGTTTGTTCAAAACAATTGCGATTGGTCAGTTTGATATTATTTTTGGTTCTATATCATGCAAGGTTAGATTCTCTAAATTCTAGACTACATTTTGGTTAATTCTCTCTATTGAGGTTCTATGGTTTCTTTGAAATGTGAGGAATAAGAAATTATTTGAAAATGATAAAAGGGTTCTCACTAGCTTCTCTCGAGAAGTCACTCTCTCCTTGGTGGCCTTAAGCTAGTGGATAGATCAACAAGAGCCCTAAAGAAGTAAAAAACATAGCTTAGTTTGGCTTTGACAATCATCAAGGTAACAAATGGTGATATGTTGATATTAGTGGCAAGTTGCAATATAACAATGATGGTTGGCCACTCAAATAGGTTTTAAATCAATTTCCTTCCAATAATTGTGCATTGATTAAAGTTGGTGATAGTAATGTTGGTCTTCATGTTGTCTCTCATCATAATGAGGCTATTCCTTTGGATCTAGACAACACATTAACTAAAGTAGGTAGTTGTCCATGTTTTTTGAAAGGTCGTAATCAAGTTGATAATATTCAAAAGTGGGATTCAAAGGCACACATTACTGAAAGACTTGGAAACTTTGCTTGATATAATTCTAAAGATAACAAGTTTCCTACTAGTTTCACACCAACACATCAAGTTTCTCATGTAGGCCCATCTTCTAACAATGATTCAAAAGTTCTCTCCCTTGTGTACAAAGCATAGTTAGATGTTCATTTGTAGTCATTTTAAATCAGTGACTCTAGTATTTTGGTTCGGACTAGCTGGTGTGTAGTAGTGGTTTATATTGGGACTTTCTTTAGTCATAGATATTTCACTAAGTTACAGGATATGCCCCTTGGGGGTCTCAATTCCTCATCGAATGGGTGCTTGTATTGGTCTTGTGATGAGAGCAAGTTGGTATGCCCAAGGTCACACCCAAGCACCTTGGGTTCAAAACGACCCACAACGAACCTAGGGTGCCTGAGCGAGACACTGGGTATGAAGGACCCACAATGAACCCAAGGTGCCTAGGTGGGACCTGTTATCACAGAATCTAGCAACGCTCGATTCACGGATAACCCCCCTACGAAACTAGTCCGTTTCCTAGGACCGTGTTCCAAGCACGTAAAACGAGGCAAACTTGTTTTATGAGGTCTCTAATCTTACCTGGTCTGGGTAGGTGACGATAGGCTCGAGTTTCGACTTTAAAGTTTGACTCCTTTCAAACCTAGCAGTTAAGTCATTTTTTCTAGTTTTTGGTGCTCGAGTGGTGAAAATCACCGCCATTGCACCTTTTTCACTCTAACTGTTTTTCGTGCTCGGGCGGTGATTTTCACCGCCATTGCACCTTTTTCACTCTAACTGTTTTTCGTGCTCGGGCGGTGATTTTCACCGCCCGAGCACCTATTTGTTAGTTAAGTCGAGTCCGCTTGCCGCATTCAATGCACGCGATTTAGGTTGAGTTTTAGGTTTTTATTAACTCAAACATGAGTTATTTTTGCATTTTCGCTAAAAGACTCCTCTCCACACTTTGTTCCCGTGCTATCACAAGTTGCCTCCCTTGAGATCCAACCTTGGTTTCTACCTCCAGTGCGTGGTTTTCGCAGTGATCTCCGCCATAGTTGTCACACCATTGAGGTATGTTCACGTTTTGCTTTCCTTTCAATTGTCAGTTTTCTTTATTTTAATTTGAATGCTTTCCATTTCTCGGCGGTCTTTGGCGTTTTTCTTTCATCGTTTATGTCGCTTAGTCTTTTTCGGTTCTCTTTGCTTCTCCCCTCGAGTCTGTCTGTTTCTTCTAAATAGGATCCTGTCATTGTTTCCTCGTAACCTTTGCAAATGTCGTGGCAAAGGATCTCCCCGCCTTCACACACGTCGCCTCTTTGTTTTTCACGCATCGGTGTACAGGCAAGGTTTTTCACCGACGTCGCACAAAAGTGCTTAGTCACGCACTGGTGTCTTGGCGGTGATTTTCACCGCCATGACACCCACTCACAAAAAATAGCAAGTGTCGAGGCAGTGAAAATCACCGCCATGACACCCAACAGCTTTGAACATGTCGGTGTTCGAGCGGTGATTTTCATCGCCTCCACACTAGCTCTGCCAAACCCCTGAACTTCTCCAAGTCTCAGACTTCGGTGCTCGAGTGGTGATTTTCACCGCCTCGACACCAAACCAAAATATCACTTCGGTGCTCGAGCGGTGATTTTCACCGCCTGAGCACCAAAATCTGCACTTTTTCTCTAAACACTCTGAAATTTGTTTTCTCTTCATTTCCGCCTCCACGCTCATTTTCGCACCTCGTTTTCCGCACCATACAGCCAAAACACAATGACTCCATATCGCCACGTTCATTTCACGTTTCCCCATATGACATGTATTTCCTGACAATCATTGAATCCACCATTGTTGCAGTTAATTTCCAAAGTTCCATCAAAAGATCTTCGGAGATAAGAAATACATCAGTCTCTGCTCCCCTAAATGTCAGCTGAAACGCCACCACCATCTCCTAAAGCAAAGGGTAAGATGAAGTATAAGTACCAGGGCGTTTTCCCTCCGACCATGGTGTTGTCCAAGGTGGATGAGATCAAAGACACCGAGATCGGTCATCAAGATCTGGCAGATTTCGTGAAGAGGATCCAACAAAGGCCATGGGATGAGAATCTGAAGGCCATTGTACATAGCAATCTTCATATGGTATCTACTTTCCCAACTTCAGCTCATCACACGGAGTTCATACTTCAAGTTGTTGCTCACTATATCCAAGAAGACAAAACTGTGAGAGATTCTACAGGTCAGGTTGTAATGAGGCTTGACGGTGAATTCTTTGATATAGTCTTCAAAGTTCCACAGATGGAACAATACACTCCCATCACGATCCAGAAGGCTCAAGAGATATTTGACAATGATTCAGTCAAGGCCAAGACATTGATCAACTCACAATGGTTGAAGACTCCCCGACATGTTGTTTCTAGGTGGCCTAAGGGACTCCGTAGGAGTGACTTCAAAGAAGATGTGAGAGACATGATTACCTTGTTAAGTAGAGTTAAGGGCTTGCCTAAATCCTCTCATTTTCAAGATTGGATGTATGAATACATCCGGATCGTCAGAAGGAGGAAAGTACACATTGATTGGGGAACACAAATCGGTGACGAAATCCATAAACAACTCATCAAGGTGCCCACCACCTTGAAATTTTATATGACTTCTTTCTTGGTGTACGTAGCAGCAGTAATGAGGCAGTTTCCAGGTTTATCTACCAAAGGTAATAGACATTCTACCCCTATCTATGATTACTATTACCAATTGAACCTGAGGGAAAGCTTCCACCAATTCAGGAGAGTCACAGATGCTTTCTTTGCTCCTTTGTTCTTCACTTTTGACCCGACTCTGGAGAACAAGAGAAAATCAGATGAAGCTTACAAGGCGGTCAGCAAGGTTGGATGTGTTTTTCTACAATTCCCAACCTTTACTTACATAAGGCTGGGTTGTTTCACGGGATGTCCGTATATGCTTCCCAGGTACCCATCAGACAAATGGATCCTTATGGAGTTGTGCAGGCAATCAATTTCAGTGCACAAAGAACGACAAAGGAATCATAAGCCAGGTGTTAAGTTTCCATTAACCATTGGCAGATACACGATCAGAAGTGTGCAGAAGGCCAAGAATGTTTCAACAGAGATGCACATAATGACTATCAAGACCTACAAGTACAGGCATGACTTTGACTTCAGAGATGTAAAGAAGAAACTCAAGAAAGGTCACAGCCATGTTTACCATTTTGAAGACATATGGGCAGAGTGTAGAGATGAGGAGGATGTATGTAAAATGGATTTTTGTAGGTTAACAGTTGAACAAATCAGGGCCCTCCATATAGCTGATTTGCCTGAAGATTTCACAGATCCAGGAGACATCCTCAATTCTGCCTATGATGAGGATAATGTCGCCGGGAAGCCTTTGCCTCCAGTAAAATGGTCCAAAAAAGAACGTACTTACATGAGGGAAAGGCTAGCCCCAATCCTACACAACACAGCAGAATGGCTTCACAAGCATGGCCATCAGATGAAAGCCTTCAAGACAGATTCTAAAGGTGAGCTTCCCAAAGAAAAACCCAGTCCATGGCCAGAATCCCGCGCCAAAGACAAATAGGCCGCGATTCCCTCGTCATCCCGAAAAGGGCCAAGGATCAAGTTCACTGTAGGGAAAAATACTACACAGACCACAGAAATACGAGAAACAAGGGCTACCACATCTCGTGCAGAAGAGAAGGAGCTTGTTTCCGAGGAATTATCTTCAGATGAGGAAGGAGGAGATATAGAGTTTGAATCTGAAGAATCAGATGATGAAGACTCTGGAGAAACCGAATCAAATGAAGAAGAAGAGCAATATGCAGAAGAGGTTGAGGAATACCAAGAGGATGAGCAGATTTTATCCCCTCCTCGGAGTGAAACCGAACAAATCCCAATGTCTTCACCTCCTCACACTCCTTCAATTCCTAAATCTCCTGTTCCTCCCATTCCTTCTTCTCCTCTTCCTACCATGGTTACAGGAGTAGAAGATGTTTCTTCCCCACCAGTAGTGTCAACGGTGTTGGTTTCTTCTGCAGTTGACCGAACATAAAATATCAATGATCTATCTAGTTCGCCAGTTTCTCTCCCCAGTTTGTCATCTCCATCTTTTGACATTTCTTCGGAGGCTGAATTTAATAGATTCATGAATGAATCATTGCAGAGTCAGCTTGGCGTGCAGACAACTGGGCCCATAATGACTACAACGACGCCCATAGTTACTATGTCAGCTATTCCTCATGGAGCCCCTACAGCTCAGGAATTAGCGGTAACAGGAGATGTATATACTTCTTCCCTCCCTCCTTGGTTGGTGTCGCAGGTTCCTAAGCGCAAGAAGCAGATGATCTCCCCGGATGAGCTGGACCTGGAAGAAATACCTGCCCCCAAGATCAAGGAAAAGAAAAAGGCTAAGATGCTGTCAAGACTCCATGTTGATAAAGCTGGCCAGAAGTTTGTTGAGGTAGGTTTTCCTTCACAACCAGAGGGTGATGTAAGTATGGAAGATTATACCGTACAAAGAATACAACTTGGGAAGGTAACCAATGAAAGTGCTAAAGCAAACGCCCAAGTAGTATTGGATGGCCTTGCAGGAAGGCTTGACAAGATGGAGCAGGCTAAGAATCTATACAAGGAGAAGGCTGAACACTATGCAAACATCTTGAGAAACATAGCGGGATCTTCAATGGGTGATGCCCAATTTATGACCTTGGTGAATGTCGAAGAACCAGCTGTACAAAAGGCAGAGAAGCTTGTAGCCAAGGGTAAAGTCTTCAATGAGTTCATTGAAGAAATCATAGATCATGGGACACAAGTCATCACCACCGCAAGTGAAAAGAAAATGCAAATAGCCCAGCTACAAACTGAGCTTAATAAAGAGGAAGGATCACTTGTGAAGGAGTTACATGAGATGGAAAGGTCCTTATCATCATGGCTGAAAATGAAAGAATCCAAGATCAGCAAATTGGTAAAGAATGGAGTAATACCTGACAAGGAGAAATATGTGGAGGTGAAAGAATCGCTCAAACATAAAATCCAGGTATTAAAGTTTTTGACTGATGACATTCACCAAGTACAAGAGGATGTAGAAGGTTACCGGGTTCTTCTGGTAAATGGGATGGAAGAGTTGCCAGGTGATCTCCTTGATGACGAGCACACCTTTCTTCCTCTCAGCGAGATTATTCAAGTGTATAAAGAGGCCTTCATGAAACTGGTGGATGATAAAGGTTTTTCCAAAAACACCATGCACATTGTGTGTGATCTGCGGCTTTCACTTGATTGTTTCAAGGCTCATCTTCAAAGGTGTAAAAAGGTTTCCTCATCTGCTAAGAAGATGATTACCAAAATACACACGCTGGTGGATTATACAGTCGGGCCAGACGAAACTTTCCTACGAGAGACGGCAAAGAAATATGAAGACTTCCGCGCCCAGTGCAAAGAACAATAGTCTTCTTTTTGTCTCCAGTGTTCGCCAGTTTTGGTGTCCCCTACTTTGCACATTGTAAATAGTTTTTGACATCTTAGATGTCTTTTTGTAAAATGTAATTGCACCAAAAATATGAGGTGCGATTACGTAGAAATAAATTACACTCAGTTAGATTAGGGTTTCCTATTTTTACTCATCTGATTCCCTAATTTTGCTCTTCCCTCTTTTCTATAAATAAGAGGGATTTCTTTTGTAATAGTTACCTTTTGATATTTTGCAACGAAGTGCTGCTCTTTTGAAACAAGCATTGAGACTTTGTGTTCAATATTGTGAATTCAGATCTAATCAATAAAGAAGAGGATTGCATGCTAGACTTTGTGTTGGAATCGATTGTCTTGTGTGTTGGTTATATCAGTAGTGACTAGTGTATGAGATTGAAAGGGCTCCAAGTGGTTTATGTAAGCTTTGTGTTACATTTATTGTTTGGATTTGTTTATGTTTGAAGGTTTTTTGTTGAAGGATCTACAAGACTTTGTGCTTGTAATCATTCATGTTGTTCGAGGAATCGCTGTATCTAAGAAGACTTTGTGCTTCTAATACAACGAACGATACTTCTACAGGATTCAACATTGAAAAGGCTACGGAACGACTTTGTGGCTTCGTGAGCCTTCCCTTTTCCTTTTGCTTTTTGTTATTATAGATCATACCTGGCATTTCTACGCTGTGCTTTGACAAGATAGAAATATCGGCATTACTGTTGTTGTTTAAGTTTAAGTTATCGGATCTAAAGCTTTTCATCGTGAAGCATTGTAAACTTCTTCTCTGAAAAAAGAGAGAAGTATGAATGTAACACACCCCCTCCATTTCATGAGTACAGTGTACTTTTTGTAAGTATTCCTTTAAGTTTACTATAGCTTCTAATTAGCAGTAAGAAGGGCGCCTCCCCTTTCTGAGAGGAGAGATTATATCTCACATAGCTGTGGCTGAAGTCTAGATGGCGTAATCTATTGAAAAGTTGATTACACTATTTTCACCAAACAGTTTTTTTGCAACTCCATTGGGGAGAGAATCACGCAATCCGAGCCTCGCGCTTTTGATTGAAGTGAATATGCTTTCCAGTTTCTTATTGTATCTTGTAAATTTCTCTCTGTAAATCTTCATCTTTTTTCAGATCTACATTCTGGCGTACCGAAGCTATACACGAAGTTTGGGAGCTCAAGGAGTTACAGATCCTTTGTTTGAGGAGTTACTGCAACATAACTTTCCTTTTACTCCTTCACGAATGAGGTCACCATTGCAACGTGCTACGAGTTTCCCTCCGCAGAAAGAAAGATCTGCTTTCCCGCCTGTTTGGTCTGTCTACAATAGACGTCCAACTCAAGCATTTATCGTGCACCTAGTAATGGTTGCACCACCTGCTGGACCATGGGGAAACGCCTTTGGCCCCCTTCGTTTGGTTGCACCACTGCACGATCTCCCGCATGTTTCAAGGAAACATCTCTCGAAATTCACCGGTGACGGCAAGCAACACCCTAATGAACACATTGCTGCCTTCTACATTGTTTGTGGCGTTTTGGCCATTGAACACGAAGACGTTTCTGTGAGGCTCTTCATCGAATCCCTCCAAGGGGTTGCTGCCGAATGGTTTTACACTCTTCCCAACGCTTCGATCACTCGCTGGGCTACTCTCCGAACCAAGTTTGAGGAGAGGTTCAAGCCCACTGAAGATGTGCATGCTTTGTTAGCACAGCTGACAACCATGTGGAAGGAGGCTCATGAACCTATGAGAGAATTTGTGGCAAAATTCAACAAGTTGGTGACACGGATCCCGCAAGATGCTAAACCTACGGATCACAACTTGAAGTGCTTTTTCATCAATACCCAGTTACCTAAGGTAAGTTTCTTCTTACGTAGGGAAACTCTTGCTAATGTTGAAGCGGCACAGCAATTAGCTACAAGCCTTGAAGATGACATGATCTTAGTCGGAGAGATTAGAATCAACGGCAACTCCAATACCAACAAAAGGATGCAAGCGTCAGGATCTTCTGCATCCAATGCCATCACCCCTAGCACCAATTCCAACTTCACTGATCCTATGGTGCAACGGTTGGCAAATCAACTCCTTGCTCTGAAGAAGCAAGTGGCCAATAATAATACAAATTACAAGGACGTCCCTAGAAGGACTTTCCCCAATTATGCCGGGAACAAAACTCAAAATTGTCTTCCGGCACCACAAGGTAGGCTGGCCCTTGAAGCTCCACCTACCAATGTTGTTGCAGGATATTATGAAACTAAACAGGAAGATTATGCTCAGCTAGATTATCCTGAAGAACAAAACACCAATCTCTTCCAGGAGGAAGAAACAGAATCGGCTGGCGACTCCAAGATCAGCTACTTGCAGATAATGGATGAAGAGGAACCAGAGGACTTGGTGACAGACACTTACGTTGTCTTTACGCGACATCAACAAAACCAACTTGACAAAGTTCAAGTTGCTGCCCCACCTGAAAAGGAAAAGCCGCCCGTCACGATTGCCAAAAGAGGATCTCCCCTCCCTTGGCAACCTAAAAAAGCAGTAAATCCACAAGCCAGTGCGCCACGTTCCTCAACTCCAACTCCTGTTGTACCCAAAGCTAATCACCCGATTCCAAAGACAAATGTGCCTTTCATTAAACCAATTAGTGAAGTCACTACATCTAGTTTACAAAATTCTTTCCAAGCCGTTGACATTATCGATCATGCAAAAAGAACCAAGGTTCAAATGTCCGAGGCAGAATACCTCAAAGCTAATCCTGACCAATTTGACAAGCTTGTCCAATTCGTTAAGGATCAAGGAATTACTCCAACTCGGGATTCACCCCTCGAGGTCCCAGTTGCTCCTAAACCAAAGGTACCTCAGAATAATTTGGTATCCAATCCCCCAACTGCTTCTGGACGCATTGATCCATTGTTTATCTCTTTGCTAGTAAATGGTTTCAAACTAAGTAATTGTGTCATAGACTCTGGTGCATTCCGACAATGTGATGCCCGCCAAAGTAGCCACTACCTTGGGTCTAGAAATGACCAAGACTTTTAGACGTTGCTTTTCTATGGAAAATAAACAAGTGCCCTTGATCGGTCAGATCAAAGACGCGCAATATGTGTTTGCCGCATATCCCGATAAAAAGATCAAAATGACGGTCCTAGTGGCCGACGTACCAGCGTCATACGGAATTCTCCTCGGGCAGAATTTCTGCAAGGATGTTGGGGGAGAAATAAGTATGGATATGTCCGAAGCTAGAATACCAGTAAAGGGCATAATGCAAAAGCTTATTCCTAAGAAAGAAGCCAAATTCTCCATAACCCAATCAGATGACCCAAGAGCCCAGATCCTGTTTGAATCTTCAGGGATGGGGACTTATTATCTTCAAACGCAAGAGGTTGGTGAATCTTCAACGGCACATGAGTTGGAGAGTGTTGAATCTCTTTCTTTGACGAACGACTCATCACCAGACGATTCGGCGACATCAGATCCTGAAACTCTGCCAGAAGACGAGTTTTCAAATTTTGATACCGTTAGCCTCGGCGATCCGAATGGCGTTTGGTTGTTAGAGTTCGATGGTAGCTGTTCTTCAACCGGTTCCGAAGCCAGAATAGTTTTCATTTCTCCTAATGGAAAGATCTTCCCTTTTTCTTTCAAGCTACAGTTTGATAATACCAACAACACCGCGGAATATGAAGCCCTGCTGTTGGGAATGCAAGTAGCGCGTAAGAAAGGTATTAAAAACCTTCATGCACAAGGCGATGCTGAGTTAATAGTATGTCAGGTAAGAAACCTGTACCAAACAAAAAATGACAGGCTTAGGCATTACCGCAATCTCGTTTGGGATTGCATAGAAGAATTTGATGCTTTTGATATTTCTGCGGTACCAAGGGAATACAATGGCCGGGCAGATTCTTTGGTAGTGTCAGCCACGCTTCTAATACCGCACAAGGATTTTCAAGGTTCTACCTACACTATCGAGTTGGTTTTCCGTCCAAGTATCCCCGATAATTCGGAGAACTGGCAGATCTTCAACGACGATCATCAGATAGTCGCTTTCTTGGAAAAGGCCGAGAATTTCAATGAATTGTACTTCGAAGGAAGTGATTCTCCCTTGCGAGAATCTGTGTCTGGCATAGATCCAATTTCCGGCGAAGAATTCCTACAACTTGAGGGGAACAAAATTCCTAAGGGGTTGGTATCTCTGGAAAGGCTCTTTGACAAACATGACCGTTATGTCAAACAGCAGCTCGCTGACTCTAACTCATCCAATGAGGTTGAGCAATACAATTTGGGAACTGAAGCTGATCCCAAGATGGTAAACATTGGCAAATGTTGCACCGCAGAAGAAAGGATCCAGTTCACTAGACTGTTACAAGAATATATGGATGTTCTGGCATATTCATATGAAGATCTCAAATCTTTTCGACCAAAGGAAGTACAACATGATATCCCACTAAAGGTTGGAGCTTTGCCTTTCAAACAAAAGCAAAGGCAGTACAACCCAAAGATCTCTGGAACCATCCTTGCAGAAGTCCAGAAGATGTTGAACGCATGGATAATCTTCCCAATTCACCATTCGACATGGATAGCAAATATCATCCCTGTGCGCAAGAAGAATGGTGAGATCCGCATCTGCGTTGATTTCAGGAATCTCAACCAGTTGTCACTTAAAGACAATTACCCTCTCCTTGTCATGGATCAAGTCTTGCAAAATGTGACCAGATCCAAGATGCTCTCCATGCTGGACGGTTTCTCCGGTTACAATCAAATTGAGGTCACCGCAGAAGATCAACACAAGACCGCTTTCACGACACCATGGGGTACCTTTGCATACCATTGGATGCCCTTTGGCTTGATAAACGCTGACATTACTTTCCAACGTGCTATGGACCTGGCTTTCCGTGACATGATGGGAAAGTTCATTGTGGTGTATCTTGATGACCTCACAATATATTCCAAAAGGTGTCACAAGCACTGTAATCACCTAAGACAAATCATGGAGAGATGCCGTGAGCATGGCATTTCCCTCAACCCAAAAAAGTCAATTTTTGGGGTTACAGAGGGAAAACTACTCGGCCATATAGTCTCCACCGAAGGAATTAAGATCGACTCAAAAAGAGTTAATGGCATCAGAACCCTCTCCCTGCCATCAAGCAAGAAGGCAGTTCACTCATTCTTTGGTAAGGTAAATTTCCTGCAAAGGTTCCTCCCGGACTTTGCGGAAAAAACTCGTCATATTGTAGACATGATGAAAGGTAATACCACCTTCCACTGGATTGCGGAAGGGAAAGCTGCATTTGACAACATCAAGGAAGCGATCGCTCATGCTCCTGTATTGGTTTGTCCTAATTTCACCAAATATTTTATAATGTATAGTTATGCTTCCGAGCATACACTTTCAGCCATTTTGGTACAGGAAAACCATGAAGGTTTTGAATCGCCCATTGCATTCATGAGTTGCCCCCTCAAGAACTATGAGTTGAAGTATTCTCAGATGGAAAAACACGCCTTTGCTGTGGTCAAGGCTGTTAAGCATTTTCGGTTTTACATCCTGAATAGTCACGTCAAGGTCATGGTTCCGGATACAACTGTTAAGTCAATTCTAACACAGCAGAAATTCGGGACAAAAAGAGGCAACTGGGTTGCCAAGATTCAGGAGTACGATCTGGAGATTAAACCCACCAAACTGATACGGGGATGCGGTTTGTGTCAACTCATTGCTGAGAACAACCCCGACGAAGAAGTGTCAGATGCTGAAGAAAATTCCAACGAACTACCCCACGTGTTGTTTGCCAGCACCACTGATGAGTGGTTTTCTAATATCGCTCATTTTCTCACTTACGGTGAATGCCCCAGCAACTTGACATCCAAAGAGAAAAGGACTGTCAAGTTGAAATCGACCAATTTTGTCTTATGGGACAATGGCTTGTATAAACGCGCCATTGATGGTACCTTTCTACAATGTGTAGACAAGGAACAACAAGAAAAATTGTTAAAATCATACCATGACTTGGCATGTGGAGGACATTTTTCAGCACCGGGCACTGCTCACAAAATTTTGAGAACAAAATACTATTGGCCTACGCTCTTCCAAAATGCATACTCCTGGGTACGTAAGTGCGAGTTATATCAACAATTTGTTGGCAGACCCAAACTGGCAGCTTTACCACTAAAGCCTATGGTAATTGAAGAACCTTTCCAACAATGGGGAATCGGCTTCATAGGTGCGGTTAATCCATCTTCAAGTGCTGGACATGTTTATGTTCTGACTGCTACCGACTATTTCACCAAGTGGGTAGAGGCAATTCCCACTAAGCGCTTAACTTTTGAAGTAGTGTGCAAACTCTTGAAAGAGAATATCATTTCCAGGTTTGGCGTGCCAACCAAAATCGTTGCCGACAATGCTTCTGCCTTTTCATCAAACGAGATCACCAAGTTTTGTTTTGAACATGGATAACCTTGTCACATTCCTCTGATTATTATCACAGGGTAACGGTCAAGCTGAATCGAGCAACAAAAATCTAGTGACTATCATCCAGAAGCTAGTAGAGGAAAATCAACGTCTTTGGCATAAGGCTTTGTATGATGCCTTGTGAGCAGACAGGATCACTCCCAAGCGGGCAATTGGCATGTCTCCTTTTCAACTCTTGTACGGGTTAAATGCCCAATTACCCATAACTCTGGAATTTCCAGCCCTCAGGCTGGCAAAGGCTATCGAAGATGAGACCTTTGAAAATTCTGCTGACAAACGCATAATGTATCTCTCCGAACTAGAAGAGAAGCGTGTCCAAGTTGCTGATCGCATTTCCGAACACCAGCAACAAGTAAAGAAACTGTTTGACAAGAAAGCTAAATCCAAGGACTTTCAAATTGGTGACCTCGTTCTCCTATGGGACAAACGGAGAGAGTCAAAAGCTATGCATGGGAAGTTCGATTCACTGTGGACTGGACCCTTCCTGGTTCACCAATTGTGCGGTGAAAATAGTTTCTTGTTAGCATACAAAGATGGAACGTCGTTCGCTCTTCCTCACAGCGGGCAACACCTCAAACACTTTGTGTGTTAAAATAGTGAGTGTTCCAGAGGTAAGTATTTTTATTCTTATTTTTAGTCCTTTGCGTCTTTTTGTTTTTGTCGTTGTCTCCTGACTCCAAGCCCAATGGATGGATAAAGGCACTTGAATTCTGGAGGTTCTTCTCTCCACTCATTTGAAAGAACGACTAAAGAAAGATCCCCAGTAGGAGCCAACTGTTATCATAGAATCTAGCAGCGCTCGATTCACGGATAACCCCCCTACGAAACTAGTCCGTTTCTTAGGACCGTGTGTTTCAAGCACGTACAACGAGGCAAACTTGTTTTACAAGGTCTCTAATCTTACCTAGTCCGGATAGGTGACGATAGGCTCGAGTTTCGAGTTTAAAGTTTGACTCCTATCAAATCTAGGAGTTAAGTCATTTTTTCTAGTTTTTGGTGCTCCAGTGGTGAAAATCACCGCCGTTGCACCTTTTTCACTCTAACTGTTTCTGGTGCTCGGGCGGTGATTTTCACCGCCATTGCACCTTGTCTAAGTTTTAACTCTTGGTGCTCGGGTGGTGAAAATCACCGCCGTTGCACCTAAACTTTTATTGACATGTTGGTGCTTGAGCGGTGATTTTCACCGCCCGAGCACCTATTTGTTAGTTAAGTCAAGTCCGCCTGCCGCATTCAATGCGCGCGATTTAGGTTGAGTTTTAGGTTTTTATTAACTCAAACATGAGTTATTTTTGCATTTCGCTAAAATACTCCTCTCCACACTTTGTTCCCTTGCTATCACAAGTTGCCTCCCTTGAGATCCAACCTTGGTTTCTACCTCCAGCGCGTGGTTTTCGCAGTGATCTTTGCCATAGTTGTCACACCATTGAGGTATGTTCACGTTTTGCTTTCCTTTCAGTTGTCAGTTTTCTTTATTTTAATTTGAATGCTTTCCATTTCTCGTCGGTCTTTGGCGTTTTTCTTTCATCGTTTATGTCGCTTAGTCTTTTTCGGTTCTCTTTGCTTCTCCCCTCGTGTCTGTCTGTTTCTTCTAAATAGGATCCTGTCGTTGTTTCCTCGTAACCTTTGCAAATGTCGTGGCAAAGGATCTCCCTGCCTTCACACACGTCGCCTCTTTGTTTTTCACGCATCGGTGTACAGGTGAGGTTTTTCACCGACGTCGCACAAAAGTGCTTAGTCATGCACTGGTGTCTTGGCGGTGATTTTCACCGCCATGACACCCACACAAAAAATAGCAAGTGTCGAGGCAGTGAAAATCACCGCCATGACACCCAACAGCTTTGAACATGTCGGTGTTCGAGCAGTGATTTTCATCGCCTCCACACTAGCTCTGCCAAACCCCCGAACTTCTCCAAGTCTCAGACTTCGGTACTCGAGCAGAGATTTTCACCGCCTCGACACCAAACCAAAATATCACTTCGGTGCTCGAGAGGTGATTTTCACCGCCTGAGCACCAAAATCTGCACTTTTTCTCTAAACACTCTAAAATGTGTTTTCTCTTAATTTTCGCCTCCACGCTCATTTCCGCACCTCATTTTCCGCACCATACGACCAAAACACAGTGACTCCATATCGCCATGTTCATTTCACGTTTCCCCATATGACATGTATTTCCTGACAATCATTGAATTCACCATTCTTGCAGTTAATTTCCAAAGTTCCATCAAAAGATCCTCGGAGATAAGAAATACATCAGTCTCTGCTCCCCTTTATGTCAGCTGAAACGCCACCACCATCTCCTAAAGAAAAGGGTAAGATGAAGTATAAGTACCAAGGCGTTTTCCCTCTGACCGTGGTGTTGTCCAAGGTGGAAGAGATCAAAGACACCGAGATCGGTCATCAAGATCTGGCAAATTTCGTGAAGAGGATCCAACAGAGGCCATGGGATGAGAATCTGAAGGCCATTGTACATAGCAATCTTCATATGGTATCTCCTTTCCCAACTTCAGCTCATCACATGGAGTTCGTACTTCAAGTTGCCGCTCACTATATCCAAGAAGACAGAACTGTGAGAGATTCTACAGGTCAGGTTGTAATGAGGCTTGACGGTGAATTCTTTGATATAGTCTTGAAAGTTCCACAGATGGAAAAATACACTCCCATCACGATCCAGAAGGCTCAACAGATATTTGACAATGATTCAGTCAAGGCCAAGACATTGATCAACTCACAATGGTTGAAGACTCCCCGACATGTTGTTTCTAGGTGGCCTAAGGGACTCCGTAGGAGTGACTTCAAAGAAGATGTGAGAGACATGATTACCTTGTTAAGCAGAGTTAAGGGCTTGCCTAAATCCTCTCATTTTCAAGATTGGATGTATGAATACATCCGGATCGTCAGAAGGAGGAAAGTACACATTGATTGGGGAACACAGATCGGTGACGAAATCCATGAACAACTAATCAAAGTGCCCACCACCTTGAAATTTTATGACTTCTTCCTTGGTGTACGCAGTAGCAGTAATGAGGCAGTTTCCAGGTTTATCTACCAAAGGTAATAGACATTCTACCCCTATCTATGATTACTATTACCAATTGAACCTGAGGGAAAGCTTCCACCACTTCAGGAGAGTCACAGATGCTTTCTTTGCTCCTTTGTTCTTCACTTTTGACCCGACTCTGGAGAACAAGAGAAAATCAAATGAAGCTTACAAGGCAGTCAGCAAGGTTGGATGTGTTTTTCTACAATTCCCAACCTTTACTTACATAAGGGTGGGATGTTTCACGGGATGTCCTTATATGCTTCCCAGGTACCCATCAGACAAATGGATCCTTATGGAGTTGTGCAGGCAATCAATTTCAGTGCACAAAGAACGACAAAGGAATCATAAGCCAGGTTTTAAGTTTCCATTAACCATTGGCAGATACACGATCAAAAGTGTGCAGAAGGCCAAGAATGTTTCAGCAGAGATGCACATAATGACTATCAAGACCTACAGGTACAGGTGTGACTTTGACTTCAAAGATGTAAAGAAGAAACTCAAGAGAGGTCATAGCCATGTTTACCATTTTGAAGACATATGGGCAGAGTGTAGAGATGAGGAGGATGTATGTAAAATGGATTTCTGCAGGTTCACAGTTGAACAAATCAAGGCCCTCCATATAGCTGATTTGCCTGAGATTTCACAGATCCAGGAAACATCCTCAATTTTGCCTATGATGAGGATAATGTCGTCGGGAAGCCTTTGCCTCCAGTACAATGGTCCAAAAAAGAATGTACTTACATGAGGGAAAGGCTAGCCCCTATCCTACACAACACAGCAGAATGGCTTCACAAGCATGGCCATCAGATGAAAGCCTTCAAGACAGATTCTGAAGGTGAGCTTCCCAAAGAAAAACCCAGTCCACGGCCAGAATCCCGCGCCAAAGACAAACAGGCCGCGATTCCCTCTTCATCCCGAAAAGGGCCAAGGATCAAGTTCACTGTGGGGAAAAATACTCCACAAACCACAGAAATACGAGAAACAAGGGCTACCACATCTCATGTAGAAGAGAAGGAGCTTGTTTCCGAGGAATTATCTTCAGATAAGGAAGGAGGAGATACAGAGTTTCAATCTGAAGAATTAGATGTTGAAGACTCTGGAGAAACCGAATCAAATGAAGAAGAAGAGCAATATGCAGAAGAGGTTGAGAAATACCAAGAGGATGAGCAGATTTTGTCCCCTCCTTGGAGTGAAACCGAACAGATCCCAGTGTCTTCACCTCCTCACACTCCTTCAATTCCTAAATCTCTTGTTCCTCTCATTCCTTCTTCTCCTCTTCCTACCAGGTTACAGGAGTAGAAGATGTTTCTTCCCCACCAGTAGTGTCAACGGTGTTGATTTCTTCTGCAGTTGACCGAACACAAAATATCAATGATCTATCTAGTTTGCCAGTTTCTCTCCCCAATTTGTCATCTCCATCTTTTGACATTTCTTCGGAGGCTCAATTTAACAAATTCATGAATGAATCTTTGCAGAGTCAGCTTGGCGTGCAGACAACTGGGCCCATAATGACTACAACGACGCCCATAGTTACTATCTCAGCTATTCCTCAAGGAGCCCCAGCAGCTCAGGAATTAACAGTAACAGGAGATGTATATACTTCTTCCCTCCCTCCTTGGCTGGTGTCGTAGGTTCCTAAGCACAAGAAGCAGATGATCTCCCCCGATGAGCTGGACTTGGAAGAAATACCTACCCCCAAGATCAAGGAAAAGAAGAAGGCAAAGATGTTGTCAAGACTCCATGTTGATAAAGCTGGCCAGAAGTTTGTTGAGGTAGGTTTTCCTTCACAACCAGAGGGTGATGTAAGTATGGAAGATTATACTGTACAAAGAATACAACTTGGGAACATAACCAAGGAAAGTGCTAAAGCAGATGCCCAAGTAGTATTGGATGGCCTTGCAGGAAGGCTTGACAAGATGGAGCAGGCTAAGAATCTATGCAAGGAGAAGGCTGAACGCTATGCGAACATCTTGAGAAACATAGCGGGATCTTCAATGGGTGATGCCCAATCTATGACCTTGGTGAATGTCGAAGAACCAACTGTACAAAAGGCAGAGAAGCTTGTAGCCAAGGGTAAAGTCTTCAATGAGTTCATTGAAGAAATCATAGATCATGAGACACAAGTCATCACCACCGCAAGTGAAAAGAAAATGCAAATAGCCCAGCTACAAATTGAGCTTAATAAAGAGGAAGGATCACTTGTGAAGGAGTTACATGAGATGGAAAGGTCCTTATCATCATGGCTGAAAATGAAAGAATCCAAGATCAGCAAATTGGTAAAGAATGGAGTAATACCTGACAAGGAGAAATATGTGGAGGTGAAAGAACCGCTCAAACATAAAATCTAGGTATTAAAGTTTTTGACTGATGACATTCACCAAGTACAAGAGGATGTAGAAGGTTACCGGGTTCTTCTGGTAAATGGGATGGAAGAGTTGCCAGGTGATCTCCTTGATGACGAGCACACCTTTCTTCCTCTCAGCGAGATTATTCAAGTGTATAAAGAGGCCTTCATGAAGCTGGTGGATGATAAAGGTTTTTCCAAAAACACCATGCACATTGTGTGTGATCTGCGGCTTTCACTTGATTGTTTCAAGGCTCATCTTCAAAGGTGTAAAAAGGTTTCCTCGTCTGCTAAGAAGATGATTACCAAAATACACACGCTGGTGGATTATACAGTCGGGCCAGACGAAACTTTCCTACGAGAGACGGCAAAGAAATATGAAGACTTCCGCACCCAGTGCAAAGAACAATAGTCTTCTTTTTGTCTTTAGTGTTCACCAGTTTTGGTGTCCCCTACTTTGCACATTGTAAATAGTTTTTGACATCTTAGATGTCTTTTTGTAAAATGTAATTGCACCAAAATATGAGGTGCGATTACGTAGAAATAAATTACACTCAGTTAGATTAGGGTTTCCTATTTTTACTTATCCGATTCCCTAATTTTGCTCTTCCCTCTTTTCTATAAATAAGAGGGATTTCTTTTGTAATAGTTACCTTTTGATATTTTGCAACGAAGTGCTGCTCTTTTGAAACAAGCATTGAGACTTTGTGTTCAATATTGTGAATTCAGATCTAATCAATAAAGAAGAGGATTGCATGCTAGACTTTGTGTTGGAATCGATTGTCTTGTGTGTTGGTTATATTAGTAGTGACTAGTGTATGAGATTGAAATGGCTCCAAGTGGTTTATGTAAACTTTGTGTTACATTTATTGTTTGGATTTGTTTATGTTTGAAGGTTTTTGTTGAAGGATCTACAAGACTTTGTGCTTGTAATCATTCATGTTGTTCGAGGAATCGCTGTATCTAAGAAGACTTTGTCCTTCTAATACAACGAACGATACTTGTACAGGATTCAACATTGAAAAGGCTACGGAATGACTTTGTGCCTTCGTGAGCCTTCCCTTTTCCTTTTGCTTTTTGTTATTATAGATCATATCTGGTATTTCTATGCTGTGCTTTGACAAGATAGAAATATCGGCATTACTGCTGTTGTTTAAGTTTAAGTTATCAAATCTGAAGCTTTTCATCGTGAAGCATTGTAAACATCTTCTTTGAAAAAAGTTAGAAGTATGAATGTAACACACCCCCTCCATTTCATGAATACAGTGTACTTTTTGTAAGTATTCCTTTAAGTTTACTATAGATTCTAATTAGCAGTAAGAAGGGCTCCTCCCCTTTCTGAGAGGAGAGATTATATCTCACATAGTTGTGGCTGAAGTCTAGATGGCGTAATCTGTTGAAAAGTTGATTACACTATTTTAACCCAACAGGACCCTAGGCGTACCCAGGTCACACTCCAAGGAAACCCAAGGGGACCAAGAGCCACCCAAACCAAAAATTAAATAAAATATTTTTCTTTTGAACATTTTTATAAACAAAAATCATTCTTTTAAACCATTTTTATAAACAAAAATGTGCCAAATACCTAATTTCGCCGTAAAGTGATAAAATTGTTAAAATGGTGTGCACCGTGAAGGTTTGTGTGGTTTCAACGGCCTTAATTTGGGCTTGGCAATGAAGGCTCTACCTCTCAACCCCACCTTGTATTGCAATAGGGAACGCACCAAGGGTGCTATCCCCAAGCCCCATGAGGGGTGTTGCCCCTAGAGCTCCATGAGAAGGGTTGTCCCTCAACGCCATTGGGGGCGTTTCCCTCAAACCCTCACAAGGGACACTGCCCCTTTTTTAATGGATGATAGCTTCGGTCAGATATAAGTAACGAATGCTGAAAGCATCTTCGCCATTTATATATGATCAAAGATTATCCTTAATATAAATTTTTGGAAATCTAATTTATGAGGATATATATTTATATAAATTCGTAATAATAAAGATGTTGAAATTCGCATTTAAATATAAACTGGAATTTATATATATCCGCCACCTTTTGTTTTGTGTGTGTTAAAACACTAACAAATTGCTATTGATAGTGTAGGGACCCGCGCGCTCTAAGAGACATGTCTCTTGAGCGGACGTGTCTCCACTTGTGGAGACACGTACTCTCTTGAGACACGTCCCTTAGAGGCGGGTCTCCTACATACTTATGTCAGCTTCCTCATTGATATGCAAACATCAAAATCAATTAATGTTCTACAATCAGCACATTCGACATCAAGAGAAGAAATCTAGAAAACGTCCTTGACTTAGAATTTTCAGACCTTAGTTTCATCTTAGTGTTTTAGGATCCCAAATTTGTAGAAAGACTTGATTACATTTACATGGTATCAAAGCCACGTTGTGTGAATCCAAATCAAATCAAAATCTGTTTGCTCAGAAATTCGTATTTTCTAAAAATTTGAATTCACATCACATTCTTCATAATGTCAAGTATGATCAGATTTGAAGATCATCTTGCAGGAGTAGATAAATTTACATCATGGAAATTTAGAATCCTGATGATCCTAAAACAGAATAATCTAGACTCACTTGTGAGAGAAAATAATAGAGAACCAGAGGCTAAACCTGAGAAAACTAGGAACTTTGTGTTCTATTCAGCCCTATCTAGCCAAACATCTAACAACACCCACAACTAGGTAATTGATAGTGGTTCTTCCAGACACATCACAGGATTCAGAGAACACCTAGACACCATGACTGAAAGGTTTGATGAAGTAGTAACCATTGGGGATGATTCTGCATACCCTGTAAAAGGGGTTGGAACTTGCTCCATCAAACTAAAATCTGGTCTCTCTCTTCAACTTACTGAAGTCCTATATGTACCTGGAATTAAGAGAAATCTAATATCCATCTCTGCCCTTGAAGATAATGGGTATAGAGTTACCTTTATGGATGGGAAAGTTTTAGAATGGCCTAAAAACTCAACAATCAAGAAAGCCCAAACCATAGGTGTAAGACAAGGGTATCTCTACAAACTTTGCACTGAAGTTAATCAAACCCTTACTCTTGACACCTTTGATTCACATGAGATTTGGCATAGAAGATTAGGACACCTTCATTTCCGTGCCCTACCTGTTGTGGAAAAACTTGTAACAAGCTTACCTAAATTAAAACCATCTCATGAAGGAACTTGCAAAGGTTGTGCCTTAGGAAAGAATAAAAAGGGGTCCTTTCCCATTAGTGTGAGCAAAACCCTAAATGTGTTAGAACTGGTTCACTCAGACTTATGTGGACCCATGTTTGTACCCTCTAAAGCAGGATTTCTATACTATGTCATATTTGTAGATGACTTCTCTAGGAAAACCTGGATCTATTTCCTTAAATGTAAAGAGTCAATAGAAATCCTCAAAAGGTTCGAAGAGTTTAAAGCCCTCACTGAAAACTTCTCCGGGAAGAAAATAAAAACCTTAAGGATAGACAATGGGAAAGAATACACTTCTAAGATCTTTAAAGAATTCTGCATGAGTGCTGGAATTAAGAGGGATTTCACAGTTGCATACAACCCTCAACAAAATGGGGTTGCTGAAAGAAAAAATAGAACCATTGTAGAAGCTGCCAAGGCAATGTTACTAGACCAAAACATTGAAACTTCTTTCTGGGCAGAAGCCTCTAGGACTGCTGTCTATATCCAAAATAGATGCCCTCATTCTCATCTTGATAACAAAACTCCTGAAGAAGCCTTTACCGGCATAAAACCTGACATTAGTCACTTTAAGATCTTTGGGTGTCCTGTCTATATTCATGTGCCCAAAGAGAAGAGATTCAAGCTAGAACCTTCTGGAAAGAAGGGGGTATTTGTGGGTTATAGTGAAACCTCCAAAGCCTACAGGATATTCATACCTGGGCAGAAACAAATCGAATTGAGCAGAGATGTCATCTTTGAAGAAGACATTGCATTCAAGAGGGCAAGAAGTTCTAGTGAGATAGAAACCTATTCCCCTAGAGTACCTGAAGAGGAACCTGCTCCTGAGATTCAGAGGGAGCATACTGAGGAAATGCCACATGAACTACCTCCTATTTCAGATAAGAATACAAATGACAACGGCAGAAAGAGACCACTTTGGGCCAGAAAAATGATCAAAGAAGCCGAGGATCATACAGCACCCAAAGGAACGTTCAGGGAGAGTAAAAGACCCAAACGGTTCTCTAGCTATGTTGCTTTAATGAACAACATCATAAACTCAGAACCTGCCAGTGTTATAGAAGCCTTCAGACATCAAGCTTGGAAGGATGCAATGACGGAGGAATATCAGTCCATCCTAAAGAATGATGTATGGGATATAGTGCCTAGACCAAAAGAGAAATATGTTGTCTCTTCTAAATGGCTCTTCAAAATCAAGCATGTTGCTGATGGCAGTATAGAAAAACATAAAGCACGTTTTGTGGCTAGAGGCTTTTCTCAAAAGGAAGGCATTGATTATGAAGAAACATTTGCACCTATTGCCCATTACACATCAATGAGAGCAGTATTAGCCATTGCAGCAGCTAAAGGCTGGAAGATCCATCAAATGGATGTAAAACTGCCTTCCTGAATGGAACCATTGAAGAGGAAGTCTATCTGGAACAGCCTGAAGGTTTTGTGATACATAAATCCAACTCACATGTGTGCAGGCTGAAGAAAGCCCTCTATGGACTTAAACAGGCTCCCAGGGTCTGGTATGAAAGAATTGACAGCTATCTCTTGGGATTAGGATTTTCCAAGAATGATGCTGACTCCAATCTCTACTTCAAGGTAATCAAAGGTGATATGCTAATAATTATTTTATATGTTGATGACCTTCTGATAACAGGAGATCACCTCATTGCTCAAGGAAAGCAGGATCTAATTTCTGAATTTGACATGAAAGACTTGGGAATTCTACACTACTTCCTAGGTTTAGAAGTATGGCAGAAATCAGAGGGCATTATACTAAATCAAGGGAAATACACAATTGATATTCTGAAGAGATTTGGAATGTTGGATTGTAGACCGATGTCTACACCTATGGAAACCAACCTTCACAAATTGAAAGAAGCAGCAGCAGAATCCAAAAGTGCAGATCCAACCCTTTACAAATAGATGATTGGATCCCTAATGTATCTGGTTAACACCAGACCTGATATTTGCTATGCAGTGAATGTTCTCAGCCAGTTCATGTGTGAGACAAAGGAAATTCACTTAATGGTTGTGAAACATATTCTGAGATATCTTCAAGGCACTATTGGATATGGTCTTCTCTACAAGAATGATCAACTAGATCTACATGGGTACTCTGATTCAAATTGGGCTGGAAGTGTAACCGATCGGAAAAGCACATCAAGATGTTGCTTCAGTTTAGGATCGGCTATAATCTCCTGGATTTGTAGAAAACAATCTTTAGTTGCACAAAGGTCAACGGAAGCTGAATACATTGCAGCCTCAATGGGAGCAAGAGAAGCAGTTTGGCTTCGTAAATTGCTTGGGGGACTCTTTGGTGAGCCCTTGAATCCTACAATTATTCATTGTGATAATCAGAGTTGCATCAAACTCTCTGTGAATCCTATCTTTCATGATAGATCTAAGCACATTGAGATCCCCTATTATTATGTAAGAGATATGGTGGAAAGGAAAGTGATTCAGTTGGAATATATCAGTACAAATGATCAATCTGCAGACATTCTCACCAAGCCTCTCTCCCGAATCAAGGTAGAGCACTTCAGGAAGAAACTTGGTATGGTTGAAATGTAATTTATTATTTATGTTTGAAATACAAATTGTTTATAAATTGTACTAATATATAAAGATGTTTAATGTGTAAACTCTTTCATCATGTGTGTGACTCCATGACTTTATGGGCCTACTCCCCCTATGTACATTATTGAAAGGTGACGATCTTTCTAATAATAAACACTTGTATTTGACATTGTAAAGTGACGACTCTACAGTGATAAACTATCATGATAGATATCATGTGACTTGATATTTGTGGACATGTCATGATAGTATCTCTTGGACACTTTGATGGATATCATGGGATTTGATATCATTTGAAGATCATTGTGATCCTTAAGAGATAATCATGGTGGATATTTATATCCGTGGATATGCCATGAATTATGGTAGACATCATGTGACTTGATGTCAGTGCACATACCATAATGAAGATGTGTTATGGAGAATGTCATGTGACTTGACACTTTCAGAAGCATACCATATCTTCTGATATCACGAGTTAGGTGATATCACTTTTGGAAGTTATCCTCCCTAGTTAAAGAGGGAGTGTTGAATAATGAAGATGTGTTATGGAGAATGTCATGTGACTTGACACTTTCAGAAGCATACCATATCTTCTGATATCACGAGTTAGGTGATATCACTTTTGGAAGTTATCCTCCCTAGTTAAAGAGGGAGTGTTGAATAATGAAGATGTGTTATGAAGAATGTCATATGACTTGACAATATTGAGAAATCATACCATGTCTTAGATATCACGTGTTAAGGTGATATCTCCACTTATTTGATTTGAAATATCTTCCCTAGCTAAGAGGGAGCGTTAATGGATGATAGCTTCGGTCAGATATAAGTAACGAATGCTGAAAGCATCTTCGCTATTTATTTATGATCAAAGATTATCCTTAATATAAATTTCTGGAAATTGAATTTATGAGCATATATATTTATATAAATTCATAATAATAAAGATGTTGAAATTCGCATTTAAATATAAATCGGAATTTATATATATCCGCCACCTTTTGTTTTGTGTGTGTTAAGACACTAACAAATTGCTATTGATAGTGTACGGACCTGTGCGCTCTAAGAGACATGTCTCTTGAGCGGACGTGTCTCCACTTGTGGAGACACGTCCTCTCTTGAGACACATCCCTTAGAGGCGGGTCTCCTACATACTTATGGCGGCTTCCTCATTGATATGCAAACATCGAAATCAATTAATGTTCTACAATCAGCACATTCGACATCAAGAGAAGAAATTTGGAAAATGTCCTTGACTTAGAATTTTCAAACCTTAGTTTCATCTTAGTGTTTTAGGATCCCAAATTTATAGAAAGATTTGATTACATTTACACCTTCGACCTCGTTGGGGCATTGCCCCTCGACCCCATTGGGGCATTGCCCCTAGACCCCCATGAGGAGTATTTCCCCTCAAGCCCATTGGGATTCCACTCCCAACCCCTGCTCATTATTGGAATCTCTTGTCACATAAGAAACTTGATTACAATGAGGGGATCTGGGGAACGTAGACCAAAACTAACAACTTTGACTATTGTCTTTTTGACTATCATAATAACACTGGTCAATGATGAAGTATCATACTATCAAAGATAAAATGTCATCATTATTATAAAATATAATATTATATAATATATGAAATGTATTTGTAATTTTTTATTTTTTTTTGCATATATATATAAAATTGTCGTTCAAGCGTACCAAAGCCCCATACCCATGTTAGTTTTAGACCAGAAATGTAAATAAGCAGAAATACAAAATACTGAACAAAGAACACAACAAATTACCCTGGGAAAACCCTCCTCGAGCAAGAAAAACCCAGCAAAATATATCTCTTATATATAGTATGAATAAGAGCAAAAATCTGCTTTACAAATCAGACCCTTCTCAAGGGCGAACTTGACACAATAAATGATGATAATCTCCTCTTGATACAAATGAATATAAATCTCCTTGAAATCTGATCTGCTTCTAAAGATGGTGATCTGCTGCAAAAATGCGAACTTCTCCTTGAAGGTGCGAATTGGAATAAGGATGAATTCATGATTTGAATGAATGAACATCACCTTGTATATATACAAAACTAGGCGACTCTTCATCTAGGTCGACCTCTTTTGAGAAATAAAAATATATAAAATATCATTTGTAATCAAGGCCAACTTGCCTTGTTAATTATTTATTGATTTAAATTGAGAGAAAAATATCTCCCGCCGTTATAAACATCAACAACCCATACCCAACCCCATACCATAATGGGCAACTTAGATATTTCATATTGTATATAAGCCTAATATATATGGTCTCGAACTTCTAATATGGTGATTATGTGTTTCCCCTCTTTTTCAGGTTATTTGGGGCTTCTTCTACTACCCCTAAGGGATGTTCATTTTGACTTTTATAGGTGACTCTATGCTTCTCTGGTGACTTAATATCTTTGTTGCTTGGTGTTGTACCCAAACCAATTTTTTTTGCTTCATTAAGGCATTTTACTTAAAATAGTCTAAACCTTGTAAAAATGTCATCAAAAAGTTTTTTGGCAAATCAAGTATGGGCTTTTAGTCAGTTTGATGTCAATAAGATACTGGTAAAATTTGAAAATTTTGAAAATTAGGATTTTTGGACCCCTATTTTTAGGCAAAAAACCCTAAAAATTGAAACTTGTCAGAATTGACTGAAAATTGTTTTGATTGGCTTATTCACTTCACGATCACAGTGGTGAAGTCTGATTCAGTTAAAAGTCAGTTTAAGTCTGGTGGATGGTTTTCACTTTTTCAGTTTAAAAGTTAGGACCTCTGAGGTTGTCAATGGCAAATGGCCAAATACCAGGTGTCAAAATCTAAGCTTAAAACGCTCCACTGAAGATTCTATGGCGAGTTATGTCCAAAATGATGCTTTGTCTCGGAGGGGATTTTCATCAAGGAGAAGATGTTGTAAATTTGACTAAGTTTGGGATGAAAGGAGCACCTGCTAGCCAGGGGCGCCCTAGATTTCAAAGGCCCAAATTATCTTTTTGAGATTTGTCACTTCAAGGAAGACTTCTCTGAAATACCATCTGCTTCGCGATGAGCCTACTAGCTCGTCCGGAAGATCTGTCTAGCACCTGAAACTGGAGATTGAACGTGAAATGAGGGAGATGAAATTTTGACTAACACTGGAGCAAAAAGTGCACCTGCTAGCCAGGGGCACCCAACTTTTTGAGGTACCAGATGAAGGTTTTTCACCAAATGATACCCAAGATGTTTCTCTTAGACTTGATCAGTCTTTGCAATGAATCTGTCAGCGGGTTAATCTGAGTTACTAAATTGCCAGAATCAAGAGTCAAACATGAGGTTTTATTATGGTCAAAAATGTCAGAAAACAACAAAAGCGCCCCTGGAGGTAGGGGCGCCCAAGGTTTTAGAGCCTCAAATGCAGTCTTTTGGGTTATCTCAGATACTCATCCTATCTGTGACGCTTCCAGCTTTCCGTTGCATACCTCAGCTGGGTCAAAAGATTTGTTAGCAGCCTGTAGCTAAAGATTAAGTGTAGATTCAACCATTTTGGAAAATGGCTATCTCTGGGAAGAAAAGCGCCCCTGGAGGCCAGGGTGCCCATGTTTTTCACCTAGCAAATGACGTTTTTAGCAAAAGTGCTCTCCAAGAGATCATGTTTGTTGTACCCCAAATTAAAAAAAATTGTTACACTTAGGCATTTTGAAGAAATGAGTTGAAATACTGTTAAATCTGTCAAAAAGGTCAAAATTGGGATCTGCATGTCATGCATGGGGGCCCAAAAACTTGAAATTTTCAAAATCTGACAATCTAGGTTGGCTCAGAACGATCAAACCTACAATACCCAAATTTCAATTTTTCAACCCTAAATTTTAAGAAAATTTCTATTTTTAGCAGTATTCTAAAAATAGAAACTTTTTCTGGGTTTTTCTAGATTTCTCAAGAAACGGATACTTGCAAAATTTTCTAAAAATAAAAAGTTTGGCTTTTAGGGTTGAGACTGATTTTGATTGGCTTAAAATACTTCTTCATCAGGCTGGTGCAATCGGAATCACGAAAAAATCAGTTTTGCTCTAGTAGGTTTATTTTGCTTTTTTATAAGCTTTTTTTGGAGAACCAAGGTCATCAATGGAGGTCAGTCGCTTGCCAAGTGTCAGAATCAAACATTTAAGCCTCAAACAAAAACTGTCAACAACGAACGTGCACAAGGAACGAGAAATGGAGAAAGGAAGCTGAAAAAGTTGAAAAATGCAAAAAATTGACTAAGGCTGGTGAATCCAGGCGCCCCTGCCCAGTTTGGACGCCCATACTTCCATGCCTTAGAAATTTTTCTGTTTCCAGCAGTCGAGACAAGGAAGGCACGTCAAACGAGGGAAGATTTCGAAAATTGTGAAAATTGGCTAAGTCTGCTCAACTTGGGCACCCCTGGAGAAGAAGGGCACCCATCTTTTTGAAGGATCAGATGATGAAGTCAGGGTTGGCTTCCCTAGGCAACGTTGTTCAGTTTCTCGTTAGTTTCACAGTGGATGTCTTTGTCAACTCGTCCGATCATTTAGCCATCGGAAAAGCCAAATCAAATAAGAGCCATGAGAAGTGTTAGAACTCTGAAGACGGAAAACGATGAAAAATATTCTAAGTCTGGTGAATTTGGGCACCCCTAGAGAAGAAGGGCGCTCAAGTTTTTAAGAGGTCAAACGATGAAATTTGCACGAGGCACCTCCAGCATGACTTCGTCAGACTTGATCAAGCTGTCCAACGCAATCATCAACACGTCTGTCGGAGCAAGCAGTCATCAAATGTCGCAGGCTGAACAGAGAAGGAAAAGTGAATGAAATGACAAAAGTCAAAAGCAACAGTGAAAAACTCAAAATAAAAACTCTTTGGAGGAGATGGGCGCCCCTGAAGGAGAAGGGCGCCTAGGGTTTTGAGGCATCAGATGTCAATTTTCGAAGACGCAATATCTAGGAGACCCCTTCCAGAATCTTCTTAGCTATCCAATGAATCTATCAACCAGTTAATCTGATTAGTGCAACGCCAGATATCATGAATTCATCTGAAGGTCAAAAAACAAGCATAAATTTGAAGATCATAAAAATGGCTAACACTGAAGAGTCAAATGAAGTTTTTATCAAAAGATGTCTCCAGAACAATGTCGTCAGATTCGACCAAGCTCCGCAATGAATCATTCAGCACGTCCATCGGATCAATTTGGAGGCCGGAAATTAGAATCAAACTGGAGATGAAAATTGAGTGAAAGTTGAAAACAGCGGAAAAATGACTTAGTCTGAGTGAGTTAGTCGCCTCCAGTCAAGAAGGGCGCCCAACTTCCAATGCCTTAGTCAAAATTTTCAAATTTTCAAAAATTGAAGATGAAGAGAAACGCTTGAGTTCATTCCATGAACTTAAATTAGGATTTTCTCAAGAATTAGGGTTAGAGAGTTGTTTTCTCAAGACAAAACTTATTTAAAGGCACCTTTGTGTTTCATTTTTCATTATTTTCTTGCAGGTGGCCTCCAAGGAGAAATAGAGCAGCAACTTCAAACTCTTCTTTTCAAGATTCAAGAGCTTAAGCTTGCTGGTTTTTCAATAATTTTTCAGATCAGCACTCAAGAAAGCTTGCTTTTTCATATTTTTTTAATTCAAAACATCAAATCTTTGAAGGAGGCTATTACTTTCAATTTTTAACAAGCTGGTTTATACTAGTTTGATCTTCTGGATAATTTTTGAAGGATTTTCTAAAGGTTGCAGCAGATGCTTTTTATTTTGCATGTCAAAGAAAACTTCAAAACTTTCAACTTATCTTTTGGGTCTATCTCAAATCTTCTTCTGGAATAAACCCATATCACATCTTTTTTAGTGAAACTTCAAGTGGCTGTTTTTTCAGTGAAACTCCGAGGTTTTCAAAATCTAATCAAATGGGTTCATCCAAAAATGCTCATGAACAATACCCAGATGCCAGTTTTTTCTGCTTTTTGGGAGAAAATTAGGGTTTGCTGCTTTTTCAGTCTTCATTCCAAATTTTCAAAAACGGACGATCTGGGTTGGCTTGTAACAAAGTTCTAATCAAAACCCATATCTCAGAAAAAATTCCAAAAATTCATCCGTTTGACGAAGAAAAATCAGCAAGCTAAAAATAGAAAGTGCTCCAAAACTTGTCAGAATATAGGCGTGTTCACAGTCAATCTTCAAGTTTTGCATAATAGAGTATATCCCTACAGAGTTTAAGACCAAATCAGCATTGTACCATGATTTCATAGAAACAGCCGAGACTGACTTATACCATATTAAGCCAGTATTCAATTTGCGTGCTTTGTGTAATGTCCCCTTCCCAGCTATGACCGTTTCAGTTGACCGTTGGCCTTTCCGGAGACCCGTAGGCTACGCGGATGGTGGAATTAGGGTTTCCTGGTTTTGAGGAGGGTGTTGCTTGAGGTTCGGGATTCTGTTTGTGGATTCTTTCTGGGTTTTCAGAGAGCTTCGCAATGATGTGTTCAGTTTGGCATTCCGAGCAACTTCGTGAATTTACTATTTTTAGTAAATTCTATTTTTGGCAGTGGACAGTTTGGGTTCAGTTCAGTTGGTCCTCTTCTTCAGTTGGTTCAGCTGGCACTTCAATTCTTAGCCTTGGGCGCATATTTCTTGGAGAGAAGTATTTTCATTATAATATTATATTTTAATATTATACCCCTTGCCTAGCAGCACAACTTTAAGTTGTTTTAAAAAAGGGGGAACTTTGAGGGTCTAGGCGTCATGGAGAGATAAGTATATCTTTTAAATGTCAAATATTGAGATGAAGAAAGGGACGCCTATTGAGAGAATTGATTTTATTTTAAAAAGAAAATACAAAGTGAAATATTTCATGGGTGGAAAAGGACACCATTCTTTGGAGGGAAAAGGTGAATTTGAAATTAGGGTTTGGGCACCTTCTGGAAGCTTCTAGATGTTTCTCTCTTGTCTATTTAATCAGACTTCAGCTCTTCATTTGGTATCTTTTGTCTACTACATCGTTATGCTGCTGAATTGTCTTCAGGCACTCGCTTCGAGGAAAGCATCCCTCCTAGCATGGGCTCATCTTCTTGCTTGAAAGATAGCAACTAGTTGAGAGGTTATCTTGTAATAGGTTTGAATTGCATTTCCAATTGAGTCATTGCATTTTGGGAGTTCTAGTTTACATTTTCTGTCATATTTTGATGTTGCTGAATGTCATTGAGGAATGTAAGATTTGCTCACAGCTCATGTAATAAAAATGCTATCATTTTGGGTATTGAATCTATCAATCTGTTTATGAGGGGCGACCATCCCTACCAATTTTCAGATTTTATTTGGGTCTCTTTGATTTTATAGAGGAAATTCGCCCTTGCAGCTGGGCCATACCATCTTGAAGTGCATCGAAGTTTGTGCAAAATAAATAAGGCTTGTTTTGGGTGGTTTAGGAATTGCATCTTGGGCGCCTATATCAGTATAGTAATCTGCATTTGATTTCTCGTCAATAGGATGTGTTTAGAGTGAGTTATGTGCATTTTCGTGAGTTATTATGTTGCTGTTCTACATTAAATCTGCAAATCAATCATACCAAATTTAAGGAAGTTCATTAGTTGTGCGAGGGGTTGATATTCAAAGAGTTTGTGATTGTAGAAGAGGGATCTTATCTTGTTATAGCTTGGAAGTTCTTACTCTTATGATATTTGGCAAGCTCTCTAATTTGCTGTAAGTTGAACAGTAGTACTGTCAGCAATTCATTCCCTTCATTTTGAATTTACATGTAATCCCCACTGAATAAGTGGAAGAGGTTGGCTTGCCGCCTATTTGCTTTCAGTTGAGTAGTTTAGGGACCCTCTGACCATATGCTCGCCATCCATCGGCGCCATTCTTGGTTAGGGTTACATTCTGTCATCATGCATTGATCCTCTGACCATATGCTCGCCATCACTCGGCGCCATTCTTGGTTAGAGTTCCTTCAGTTTGCATTGCATTGATCCTCTGACCATATGCTCGCCATCACTCGGCGCCATTCTTGGTTAGAGTTCCTTCAATTTGCATTGCATAGATCCTCTGACCAATGCTCACACCTTGCCCACATCGGGATCCTAGTTTACATTCTGGTTAGAGTTACTTTCCGCAACGTTTTGGTTTGTGCTAACCTTAACGGGTGCGTGTTGCATTGTAATCAAATTGTGAAAAAATCAAAAAAAAATTTGGTCCGGTTCATTACACTTTGGAAGACGCAGGCAACGTCACCATCAGGCATCTTGGCCATTCAGGTCTTCTTGCAGCAGCGTCCATACCTTTTTTAGTACAAAGCTTGGAATTCATAATTGCTTGCATCAAGCATTATAATCTTGCCATGAGGGAAATCCAATCAATAGATGGAAGAACCATATGCAACTTAAAGCCAGACATGATCAAGAAATGTTTCTCAATTCCACCATGGCCAAGAAGCGTTACCATCAACGTGGAAGAATGTGAAAGGATATGGGAAGAGCACAAAGAAAAGTATAGCAAGAAGATTGCACACAAGTGGCTGAAAGAAAAACACAGTACATTGCCAAGAACATTGGGAGAGGAGAGTTCAAGGATGAATTCGCCATAATAATCACCTTACTCAATTGAATTACTGGCCAAGCAGATGCAACGAAGTTTCAGCCTTGGATGTTCTACGTGATACCTCACATCATGAAGAAGATAGAGTTTTATGATTGGCCTACTGTTGACGTGTATTTTATGACAACACCAACACAGAATAAAATGTCCAACGGTCACTCTATTCTCTCTTGATCAAAGTATTCCACATGCTAAGATTGCGTGAAAATTCATGTGTTCAACTCCAAGGTTCCTTTTATTGCGAATAGACTCAGTTGGTTGATGTGAATATGTTGGGTATTCCAAGGGGACTTATGTAATTGTTCAATTTCGTCAAGCAAATGAAAGATTTGACTGTGATGCTCTGATTTCTAAACTAACCAGGAAAATACTGAATTATAAAGGGATAGGGGTAGGAATTCTACAATCTACTTCTAAAGGATGGGATGCGAGAACTGACTTGGACAATCTTCAAACCAGACTTTGTTTCGCCTCCCCTTCGGACAACTCTGACAAAGTTGGTGCAATCTTCAAAGGATGGGTAAGATATTCAGATTGTGATTCAACATGCGCACCCCGTCACGACGATGCAAGTGAACACATGAATCACAATCGAAGTTAGGTACTGATATTCCAGTTGACCACGCAGAGCAGACTTACCATCAGCAAGCCCGCTAGTGGTATGGATAAAGGAAGATTTGTCCAAACCAAACGCCACACTCCACAATTAACAACTACTTGCATAAAACAAAGTCTATTTTACTCTAATCTACTTGAATTGGAAAGACGAAAAAGTTTTGTCAACTGCTCACAACGAAAGAAAGAATCACCAATCAATGAAAACCTTTATATTATGAGAGTCTTACACAACAAACTTTTACAAAAACCTTCAAAAGGAAAGTTTTTCTTTCCTTTTCAAACTAAGCTAACTCTTAGCTCTACTCTCTAACTTCTATCTAGCTCTGATCTGTCTCCAACTCTAATCCAACATCTAATAATTTACAAATGAGGGGGGATACCCCTTTTATATCAAGCCCAATCCAGTGGACAGCTTAGATTCAAATACAATGGAAGGCCCAAATTGAGCCACCTAAGCCCTGATTAGGGTTCTAGCCCTAAAAACCACCACTAAGAGGAGTGGGGCAATGAATGCGTTGAAGATTCTCCACTCCTCATCATGAACCACTGTCTATCATCAATGTACATCATCTCCTTCTAGAAGATCATCATCCAGAAGGGCGTTTCCTTTCTCCTTTTCGCTGGCTGCAAACCTGATGAACCTGGCCAATACTGCCTCAACTTCCTGATCTGAAATGGGAGGAATGTGATCCAACTGAAACTCCAACAACGTAACCGTTTGCCCATGCCGGGCACAAGATTTCTTCTAGGCAACAAGGGTGTCCTGGGTGTTCTGAATAATACTGGAGAACGTAGAAGTGTTCTCAAAATCATCCTCGGTGAAGGTCTTCACCTCAGAAAAGAATGGTGTTAATCTGTCCTTCAAACCATCTGCAGTCACCTCTTCAAAAGTCAGCCTCCTAGCAAAGATTGCCTCCAACGTATTGAGGACCCCATCAAAAATATTTGTCATGGCCTATTTGACCCTGACAGAATCCGTTTGTGATGCATCGTAGAACCCTCGGCCCGTGACCATTGAAGAATACCATCCGGCGAAGTCATATCTATCTCCCTCCTGAATCACACCTCCCTCAACCAAAACCTGTAGAGGTGTGTGCATCAATGCTCCTAAACGAAGAACAACTTTCGTCTGATAGATACGAGCTTCTCCCCAAGCATGGTTAACTGCATCCATCCTTGCCATAATATCGGAGGCTTGCCGATAGGCATCTGCAAGGTCCTCCATAAAATTTCCTATTTCGACACGAATGTTGGCAACCCACTTGTCTGCCTGTTGTGCCATTCTCTTCAAATCCTCTAACCCACTAATTGACTCCCTGGAGAATTCAGCTAGAAGCTCAATTGCTGGATTTTCTTGCCCACAAGGACAGGACAAGTGTTGCACATAGCCAATCAGTGTTTTGTGCTCTACCTTCAATTTCTTATACTTGCCCTCAACATAGGACAATCTATCCTTGAGTGCTCAATATGAATTATCGCACTCTTCAACCACTTGTGCTCCAGTAGGGCGGCCAAGTTCTACAGTTGTAATCACATAGTTTTTCGGAATGGCCTCATCCCGATCACACTCCACCCTAGGCACTGCCACATGCAAAGTTCGAGAGCCATCCTCATCCGTTGAGATTTTGGAGAATTTCTTGGCCTCCTTCTTTGTTGGAGGTGCACTGATCCTTTGCAACAACTCCTCCATCTCAGCTGCAGGATCAGTCTCATCTACAGGATCATGTTTCATCCTGTCCCTTAGCCATTCTGGCACCTCCTGCCGCATATCTAATATAACAAAAGGCTGCTCAACCTCGGCCTCTATCTCATGAACTTCTTCCATGCCTTCGTTCTGACGAGCCTCATCATCATCGATTGGCTCAGTATCTCCTAAGCTATGGGCATCCTGATCTAAAGCAGCATCATCCTCGAGAGCTGCCTCAATCTCCTGCTGAAACTGAGTATCAGTGGCCATCCCCTCATCTGTTTCCTACTGATTCTCTTCCCGAGGCATGTTGATGCTTTGGCCAACCGATTCTCTGCGAGGTGGCTGACTTGCCACTTGCACTGCCTGCTTTGCATTTAATCTTTCGCTTTGATAAGCAAACAATGATACTTCCTGCATACTCGAAGAATGTGCCCGAGATGGTGTATGCAAGGATTCCTCAATTCTCAGAGGTTCAGGTTCAACTGGCTCTTTCCTTTTGGCTCTGGAGTTTGATCAACCTGCCTTCTTTGTCTAGCTGCTGGCAATCTGTGATCTCCCATCAAATTGTATGTGAGGGGAATTGACCTGCCCTTAAGTCGGCTGACATGCCTCTCTACCCAACTCCATGTAAATGTTAAGACTGGGATACAAAGTGTATCCAAGTCGGTAATCTCCGGCTCTGACCAATCCGGGAGTGGTAAAGGCGTATCCCTCACTGTCTCGTAATCAGCTTGTACAACATTTATGTCTTCTTCAATTTGGTCTAGCACTGGGACAATCTCGCATTCCCTGATCATCACCAACGTTATCCGAGAAAATATTCTCCTCCTAATCTCGATCTCATCCACTGCACTTGCCCAAAAGTCTTCAATCTGTGCCTTGTGTCTGAACTCTTCGAACAATATCCATCTGATGTTCCTGTGAGGATCATAGTGCTGCCTGCTGGTATGGTAGGAAAGGTGGAAGAATTGGAGCTCGTTTTCTGCCTCCCTTGCCGCTTGTAGTGATGGGCAGATCTCGTTGGAATTCCCCATGGTAATTGGGAATCCAAGTCCACCTTTCTTCTTCTTCTTTTGAATCTTATTATAGGCGATAAGTTGCCTAGATATCTCCAGCATCACTATTCTGTTTGTGGGATACCGGGGCAATCTGTAAGGATAAGAGGAAAATCCTTGTAGCCTTATGTAGGTAAACTTCGGAAATTGGATAAACCAACACCCGAACTTCTCAATCAGCTCCTATGCCTCTCTAGATATTTTGTGGTGAGTCCTTTGTTGCAAGGTCCTCGTTATGTGCATGGTGAAGGCGTCATTGACCCTTTTGTAGTCGGTGGTGCTTGTCAAATGCAACTGCGGACAAGCCTCATGTATTCTGAACTGATGGGAACCACACCCAATCGGTTCCTTATATGAAATTCCCCTGTACTTCGTCATTCAGGCCAGCATGTAGACAATGTAAGAGCTCATGTAAAACGTTTTTGTTCTCCTCAAACCACGGAGCTTCTCATGTATGTTGTCACTAATCATCAGTGCCCAGTCCACGTAATCCTTGCCTTCCAGCACCAAGTTGACATAATAAAACATCCAAGGTTCAAAGATGAACGCTTGGGGGCACCCTCCAACTCTGCTCGGCATCATTATCAAGTCACAGAACTCTTGCCTCAAATCTTCTGAGATTATCTATTTGGGCAATTTTGTGCGAGTTGGCTTGGGTTTGTTGATCCACCTGGTATTTATCAAATCAGCACACCGGTCCAACGTGGATGAGTACATCTTTTCAGCCCTGTCCCTTGTTTTATAAATCATCTTCTCATGGACTGGTATTCTGAATGCTTCTCCAATTGCTTCTGGTGTCAGGTTAACCAATATCTTGCCATCTGAAGAAATGACAGTCCTCTACTCAGTGTTGTAGTAATTGGCGCATTCCATGATTAGCTCTGCACACCGGATAGCTGGAGGAAAACTGGCAGCTGCATACAATCCGCTCCTTACAATATTATGTGAAGTAACTGATGGGTGATGACCTCCAGTCCCCATTATTCTTCTCCTGAATGTCTCCAAGTTGAACAAGCCAATGTTTGTGTCAGTCAGTTTGCCCAACCTTGAGGAAAATTTTGATTCTAGCAGGAAAGATTTGCTCAATTTCTTTATCACTTCCTGTCTTGATGTGTTTGCTCTTGTGGATTCAGCGTGGTTTCCTCTACCTGCAGCTCTTCTGCTCGATTCAACCATTCTGCAAAAAGGCAAGAGAGTTATTAGAAAACAAGATTTTATAACAATAAAATATCACTTTTGAGGGTGCCAGCAAATTTTTAAATAACAAAGCTGCAACACTTTGCCACTTTCACTTGCAAACCTCACCTGCGCCTGTCTACTTCAAGGTTTTAGAAGTTTCTCTACTTGCAGCAACACAATGTCACATGCTGGGAGATGTTTGGAGTAATTTAGAAGTCTCAGCACTTGAAACTCCTGTTTTCAAGTTCGCACTTCAGCCACTTAACTCTTCACTTAGCAAAGACACACCTTCAGCAACTGCTAACTTTCAGTAATTTGTACTTCTCAGCAGTCTAGACCTCTCAACTCAGATTCGAACCTTTCAGCAGTTTAGGATTTCTTTCTCAAATCGTACTTCTCAGCATTCAACAACTTGGGACTTTAGAAGTTCGCACCTTCAGCAATTTTACTCTTCAAATTCGAACTTCAGCAATCCGAGACCTCTCTTTGCAAACTCGTACTTTCCAGCAACTCCAAACTTTCACTCAAATTCGAAACTTTTCAGCCACTCCAAACTTCTATCTTTGCAAACTCACACTTCAGCCGCAAAGAATGTTTTGCACTTAGCAATCTGTGAGAAGAATGAAAAGGACTCAAAAAAATATAGCCAGGTCGAAATCCAGTAGAGGCTATACTTAGCACATTTTCGAATTCCATTTTCCCCCCTTTGGCCAGTTGCAACACTTGTCATCCGGAGCATCGGAATCTTGAGCTTCTAGAATTTTGAAATTTCATCACTCCTACACAGGCCTGCTTCATCATGTTTGCTTCTTTAAAACATTAAATTAATCACTTCTTTGAACAATTTTAATTTATCTAGCTAAGTCATTTTTCTTTGTTCCGGCAAAATTACTCCATTCATCCAGTTCGATCCTCAAGCAAAAACAATTCGTGAAGTCATATTTTCCTCATTTGCCTTAGAGAAATTTCTTGAATTTGCCTTAGGAAATTATCAAAATAGGTACCGGGCAAAATTCTCAATCAAAATGACATGAGCGAGGTGTGGAGTAAGTTTAAATCATCTTTGAATTGCAAACGTTCGATACCCAGAAGAAAACTCCCTTCAAAATTCGTCGTTTCCATGTGTATCCGGACGAAGGGGTACATTTAATTTTTATTATTTTAAAATAATAAAATGGCTAAGGTTCATTCATTTTCACTTTGGATGTCTTCCACACCTGCAATCTTCAATTTTTTCTGCCTTGGCACCCTCTGTGATTTTCCTAAAAAAAATCTTTATTGGCTCTGGGCGCACTTCACACTTGTTCTTGAAAATCTCCAACTTCATCTCTGCCTTAGGCGTATTTCTCACCCTTGGAAAATAATTAAAATTTTAAATCACCCATGTGGGGCGCATTTGAGGGTTTGAGCTTCCACTTTATCCATTTTATCTCTCCATGCCTTAGCAATTTTTTGCCTTAGGAAAAATTCCTAGAAAAAAATTCATTTTTAAATTACCCTTGAAGGGCGCATTTCACCTCATGCATCAATCTTTGCCTTAGGAACTTTTATCCTTTACTTCACAACAAGGGCGCATATCTCACAAGCCACTTCCATTCCTAGGCGCATTTTAGGGGTGGTGAAGGAATTCCCATGCCCTTGTGACTTCTCACCTCCCTTGGGCGCATTTTGCATGGTGAACTTCCATATGAGGGCGCATTTCATGTGCCAAGAGGGAAACTTCCTTTACCTTAGCGCATTTTCCCCTTTACCTTCACGTTTCTACCTTATGTGGCCACCTTGGGCGCATTTTCCATGGGTAGGAGGAATTTCCCACGCCCTTCATGACCTTTCATCTCCCTTGGGCGCATTTTAGCATGTCGTCTTCCACTCTTGAGCGCATTTAGCCTAGTCATCTTCCAAGTGAGGGCGCATATGGGGTAGCATGAAGGAATTTCCATGCCTTAGCGTTTTTTTGCTATGCCTTCACCCTTTGTGGGCGCATTTGACCCATGCTCAAGGAATGTTTGGGTGCATTTTGCCTGGTGTGAAGGAAATTTCACACTTAGGGAATTTTCTTGTCAATTTCTTCATGCCTTGGCCGCATTTCTTCATATGAAGGAAGACTTTTCAAGTACTTAGAGATTTTCAACCCCTTCACCCCTTCTAGGCATACTTCATGTGTCTTCACGCCAGTTACTACTTATAAATTTCCAACGCCCTAGCCATGCCTTAGCTTTCTATTTTTAGCAAGTTCGGAGAAATTAGGGTTTCTTTGCATTTCATTTGTTCTGAGCTGAAGCAGGCGTGGTTGTGCTTCCACTAACCTTGCCACCTTGTTTATACCCTCTGTCCACACTGGTATGCTATTTATAGCCATGATGTGACTTACTACAAATAGTAAGTATTCAGATTGTGCTCAAATTTTGCCAGTTGGCAGCCTGGAAGGTGTTTATCATGGTGGCGTGCTTCGTTTTGACATCTCTGCATTTCATTCCATCTATTTTTAGACATAGCAGTAGAAACCCTAATCTGACTTGCATGTGGTCCGGACTACTTCCGCTTCCCTCGATTTCTGCTTCCTGTCATTTTGCTTGCTGAACTGAAGTGTTGGGTAGCTGCTGGGGTGAAACTGCTATTTATATTAAGTGTCCGGAAAATGGTTAATCTGATGTCGGATGAGTTTGCATGTCACAGTGCCTGTGGGATCTCAAAAAACCCAGAAAACTGGTCAACATGCAGGTATTGGCTAAAAATAGTAAGTCCTTGAAAACTGATCCTTTCTGCTTGCATGCCACACCACTGCGAAGCCCTTGCAAAACCCATGAGGAATATCCGGACATGCACTGAAAATCACTGCATGCAAACCCTAAAAATAGCCTTTGAAGGTCGTACCGCTAAAAGTCACCATCTTGATTTGCATGTTATACCATCGCGAAGGTCTTGAAAAACCCAAATCTATTCTCCAATCATGCATTGGAAAATCATATGTTTAAACCCTGAAAATGGCCTCTGAAGGCTGAACTGCTAAAAATAGCCAGTTGTCTGAATCTGTTCAAATTTCATGTGTAGGCACCCTGAAGTTGCCCGGATGTGCTGAAGTAGTCAGAATCCCGAAATCTCGAGGAAAAGGCCTCCTATTAGGTACTTACTAAAAATAGTAAGTTGTCAGATTTCAGTTGGATCCTGCCTTGACCCTTCTGACTGTACTACTGCACTCAGTTTTTACCTTGATAACTCTATTTGACCTCAAACAAGCCTGAAGGATAGAAACCCTAATTTCACAGACTTAGCAATCATTTCAATCTAGGTCAAATGACGGGACTCCCCCGGAAGGACAAAAGATCAAAGACAGAGAAAACCAGAGCCAAAAGACCAAAATGGAGCAAAAATTAGGGGGTCCCCATCTTGGATGGGGTGATGCGTGAAAAGGTCAACACCTACATTAATCAGTGATTGCCTTCATCATCAAATAACTGAATATTTCAATAGACATGCATTCCACATGATCTCCTGCCTAGTCTACTTGGTTGCCTTCCAAGGCAAATTCAGAGGGTTGAACATGGAGGGTTCTCTAAATGTACATGTGTTGGCGTTTCAATTAGCACCTCTGGAGTGCTTATTGGAAACGGACAGCTATTGCAAGTGTGTTAGTACATGCTCTTCGGATTATAGAGAGGAAGATATCTCTTTGCTGATTTTCTACTGTAAAAAAGGGGTGTACTAAGATTCCTATCTTTTTTACTCAGCGGTAGGACACAAGGGTGCATAAACCAATGCGCCGTAGCTAAGCCTTTCTCTGGTTTCCGCAGATCTTAACTACGACTAACTAAGCTTCTAAACTATCCTACCTCTCCAAGATAAACAGAGCATGAGGGCGTAGGAGCGAAATGGATGGTTGGATCACTTGAATCCTCCGTCTCAATGGAATATGGCCGAGGCTCTGAACCTTCGGATATATACCAAGATAGGGCTCGATACAAGTAAACACTCGTTACGGTAAACTGGATCTGAGACTTGCCAAGGAGGAGGAACCCCTATCCGAGGTGTAGGCTTGGAAACAGCTCACTGGAAACAACAAGGAACGATGGCCTGTCTAGCAAGATTCCCGAGGAGGTGACGACACCTGTCCAAAGTGTAGCCTACAAGACAAAACATTAAACAACATCAAACGATAATGATTGATGACAAAATATCCAAGGAGGCGATGACACCTGTCCAAGGAGGAGATTGAAACAATGCACTATTTGAAAACAAGACTTTGAAAACACTCAATTATTTAGATCAAGCAAGCATGCGCCATCTGATTTATTTTTTCAAGCTTCTCAAAAGAATTACAAAGGTTGGGACAGCAAAGGCACGAAATCATGCACAATTACGATCAACCAACGAACTCTCATCCAAGAGTGAACAGATATAAACAAGCTAACTCTGACAACAATGGCGCAGCAATTTTGCTAGCAAATAAAGGTTAAACAAATAAAGAACCTAAGGCTCTTATTTATAGAAACTCAAAGGAGTAGGTAACCCTAAAATCTCCTTGAGTTAACAAACAGTTCTTGCCAATCAACAAGATTTATTTCTATGTCTAAAAGTAGGTGAGCAAATAGTTAACTGGAAATCTACTTCAGTTAACTGAAACTAAACAAAAGTCAAACTGGAAGTCTACCTCAGTTGACTGACACCTAACTAAAAGTGAACTTATGTTACAAATATGTCTCCAAATAGACATCCACCTTTTGGGGAGATTTGAGATCCACAAATCGTGGGAGTCAAATAGACATCCTAGATTAGTGGGATCTGACATGCATGATCTGTGGAGATCTGGAGTCAACTTGGAAAGGGGGATCAAGTTGACTTCAGTCATCATTAATGCTATTTGGAGGGTAGGACGTCCTTCCTTGGTGCTTTACACCTCTTCACCACTGGTCAACAAAGTCTCTATCCAGTCATTGACCTCTTCGGCCCCCGGACAATTAATACTTTTCAAGGTGACTATGTGGCGTCTAAGCATTTCTTCACCCGTCGTAAGCTGTTGCTGATAGATTATGCATTGAGCAGCTGCTTCATCTAACTGGATAGATATGGCTGCAATTTTGGATAATTTGCGACCATTGGGATTTTCAAGGAATGAAGATCGGATGACATCTTGGAACCGTGTCTGTACCGTTTCAAGCTCAACATATTCTCTTCCTTCTCGTTGATATTCTAACTTAGGGAAGGATATTACCAACGTTCTTGCGAAGTTGATAATATTGGCGACAAAGCGTCTATAATCAATTAGCTCCATTGAATTGGCATCGTAGGCTCTCACCTTGTATGCCACCTGTTCTTTCCACTCAAAGAGATGGTGTATGTTCTCAGTGGTTGTAACTGATTCATATGCCTGTTGTAGATCAGCAAATGTCGCCTCCTCTCTTGGCCTCTCTTGAGCTGCCTTCACATCCGACTGCTGGATTTCTGATCTAAGTCCATGTGCCCTATCTCTCAGCTGATATGCTTCTGCCAACACACACCGTCCTTTGACGACAAACTCATCCACTTGACGTCTCAAGTGTTTGTCGTATGTAATCAACTGATGATGGTTTCTTTCAGCTGGGAGATCCAATAGTCCTTGAGGCAAGGCCGAGGAGTTTGGAGTGTCATGTATCAAACTAGAAATGTACAACTTTAGCTGATGGATTTCAGCCTTCAAGGCTGCTTTGTCTTGTCCATCCTTTGTCATCCTTTCTTTGACTCGCTGAGGCAATTCCAAGAAAGTCTGCCTCCACCTGTCGAGTGGTCTTTCCAAGGTTCACCTTTGAAAGTGTGAAATCCTCAACCCTCACATTATGTATATCTTTGTCTTCAGGTGGGGCAGCAGTCTCTATGATAACCTCGTTCTCTGCATTCTTCTCTACATGCGTCTGCTTCTTCAACTTCTTTGTCGGCATGTCTTGTGGGACATGATGGAATTCAGAGAAGTCAAGCTGATAAGAAGGTCTCTCCCTTTTCCTCCCAAGCGAGCTTTCTAGCCAGATAGAATCTCGGCTAGCATTGCTGGGAGGAGGAACATAGGCCCCCTGAATGCTGGAAGAACGAGACTGTGCCGTGGCAATGCCTCGTGGTGGCGAGTCCAAATCAATAGGACTCTGCGACCTCTGTGATGGTGGTGAAGCTGGTGGCTCTGTCTCTATCACTGGCACCGCTTCTACTGCAACTTCTTCTACAATGTTTTCCATCTCTACAGCGATTATTTCAATCACTGGTTCTTGTGTAGTTGCAGCGGTCTCAACTGTCTCAGGTAAATTGGTGGTTGTCTCCACTTGTACCTCTTGTCGGCTTGTGCTGGCAATTCCTTTTCTCCCCCATGTGCTCCTTGACATCCGCATTCGTTCTGGAGGAAAGCTCATCTTCTTCTGTCTGGGTTTCCTCCTAGACGTGGAAGGTAGTGTAAACTGAACCACTGGCGGCTCTCATCAGGGAAGTACTACCTTCCTTGTCCTTTTACTGTTCAGGTAGAGTTGACTGTGTCGAACTACTCTACCCGTTCTTTCCTCAATAGACGTACTCTCTTTCGCGTACCAGTCCACTTTGCCGAGTGGTTGTGAATCCACTAGACCCGTGAAGAAGGATGAAAGAATGACTTCTTCTTCGTCCTCAGATAAGCCCTCGATGTCCTCTGACATGAATTCTGCAATCTGCGAGAGCTTGAATCTGCTATGGTTCCTTCTTCTCACTTCGAACTCATCCTCGCAGTTGACCCAAAAATCTTCCATGAAAGGTTCATGTGATGATCTTTGCTCAAGGTGAGCTGCGAAGATGCCTCTAGGGTCATAGGATGGCCTCCTGTCAATGAGGTACTTGAGATTAAATCTCACTATTTCCTGACTTATCAACCTTGCATCGACTACAGTCCTGCATCTGTAGAGTCCAATCTGAAAAGGAAAGTTTGCAGCAGTCTTTTTCTTTATGCGAAGGTAAGAGTGAACCTCGGCCAATTGCCTCAGGAATTCCATGAACACTACCCTATCTGAGGGGTAGCGTGGCATCATGGCAGGGTGGCCATTGTAGCCATACACGCGTATGTAGGTGAAAGTGGGGAATTGGATGAACCAATCCGCCCAGTCCACCATTGTTGCCTTAGCTGCTAGTGAAATACGCACATGCATCTCATGGTCTAGCTCGTGCACGGTGTGCATAGTAAAAAGGTCATTTATCTTTTTGAAGTGTCTTTCCGCTAGAGTGAACTCCAGGCGAGGAAAGTATTCTTGTACCTTTTGCACACCCAGGGTTCCCACAATGTTTAATGTTCTGAAATCGCCTTGGAAGGCTATCAGGTAGACCAGGTATGAACACATGTGGAAACGGTGCTCTTCTAGAAACCCGGTGAATTGTTGGTGAAGTGTGTCACTGATCAGGGAGGCCCAGTCGTAACGTTCTTTCCTGCTGATTATCTTGCCAATAATGTAGAACATCCACGGCTGGAAGGATTTTCCCTCCTCTTGTCCAGTGACTCTGCTGAGTAGGGTGATTAACACTTCGTACTCATCTTTGAATTCTCCTCTACCAACCAATCTGGGCAAGCTGGTTCTCTTTGTTTTCAGCCAATGTTCAGCCATTATAAGCAAACACTCATCCTTCGAAGCCTCGAATGCCTTTTCGCATTCTGTCACTGATATGACCTTCTTGGTAGGGCATGGTGGAATTGCAAAACAAGTCTCTATGTCCACTGGCTTCAAGCTGCAAATCACCCTCCCGTCTACTGACAGGATCTCTCTTGTTGTCGGGTTGTAATGCTTTGTGCAAGCAGTTTCAAGCTCGATGCTTTGTAAGGTGATTGGAATAGATGCTGCTTGAAAAAAACCGGATTCTTCAATGTTTTGCAACATGATTTGGTTCATGCCCTCCAAGTCTTCAGAACTGACCTCTGGATTTTTCTGCCACAAGTCTGTGTCAGTCGTTTTCAGGTAATCATGGTATAAGACTGTTTTGGTCTTGTATTGTACCTGAGAGTATTGCATTCTGAAAACCTTGAATATTGACTGGGCACTTGACCTTGTTCTGACACTTTTCTAGAACTGCTAAAAATAGCCTCGCCGGGGGTAGTTTTTACGAAAAATTCTGAGACATGGGTTTTGTTGAGAATGATTTTCTAAACAAACCCAGATCGTCAAAAATTCGGAAAAATGAGTTTTTCTTTGACATGCAAGAGCCCTTCGGTGGCAGAGGCAGCAAGGGCACCAGAAAGTGTTTTTTCTCGAAAAAATCTAACACATCGGTTTTGTTCGTGCTTCAGAGCTAAACAAACCCAGTTTGTCTGTTTTTCAATATTATGACTTTTTCCGGAAACCCTAAAAAATGGGGGCAGCAGGGCTACTTTTTTCTAGAAAAATCTACCATATGGGTTTTGTTGAAAAAGTTGTGTTGATCATACCAGTTGGCCAGATCTGTGATAATCTGTCGTTTCCTGTGACATGCAAAAGAAATATAGACAGAAATAGAGGAAGTAGACAGAAGATGGATTGGAAGTTATAAACTGCCACTTTGCAATAATCTGTCTCTGGAAGTAATCTTGGGAGAAGAATACTTTTATTGCCAATGATCTTCAAAAATATTGAAGATCCGTCCAAAATCCCTGCCAGATCTTGAAAACGTGTTCTTGGGAGCTACTTGATGTTTTATCCTTCAACCTGCAAAAAGAATAATGAGGAAAAGGGACGCCTAGCATGAATATAAGGTGATTAGGGTTAAGATCCACAAAGTATGGAAGGTAACTCATCATTCAGGCCTGATTTGGAGTTCCAAAGATGATTTCCACTGATTGTGGAGTGTTTGGTCTCTTTTTGGCTCCAAATTTGCTAACTCAAGTCAACATTTCTGCTTTGACTTCTTTTAGGCGTCCATTCTTGAAGTTGATCATTTTTTGTTCATTTTGCAAGCTGAAGTGCTCCTGTTTGATCTTTGATTCAGGTTGCTCAGTTGATCTCAAGCAGTGGCTGGCAGTTCTGTTGTTGAGGTGGGATCAACACGATGAGATATGCCTGAGAGGGATTAACTCAGAAAACTGAGTTTAGGCCTTCAGAAAGAAGGGCGCCTTTCCTTGAGAGGGGCGCTTTTGACAATGCCTTAGTCAATTTTCATTGACTGTTCTTCGTTTTGACCTTTTCAGACCCTCTTTGCTTTGATCTGACGTTCCCGATGTTAGATGAATCAGATGACTCTACTTGACGATGCATCGGGTAGCCAGCTCGGTCTTTCTCAGGATGACTGACTTCTCAGTTGAAGCTGGCAGTTTTAGGTCCTTCAAACTAAAGGGCGCCCCTGGCCAGCAGGGGCGCTTTTAGCTTTTGCTTAGTTTCTTCATGCTGTGAACTGCCTGACTTTGACCTCCTCCATCAGTTGATTGATTTGTCGGAAATTATTGCTGATAGTCTCACTGACGAGATAGGTCATAGCTGAGAAGGTCATCCTGGGAGGCAGTGAAGATTCTGACTGAATCTGGATGCCTTTAAGAAAGGGCGCCTTTCCTCAAGAGGGGTGCTTTTAGCCATGCCTTAGCCATTTTCTGGCTTCATCTTTCCAGTTCTTCAATTTTGGCTTTTTCTGCTTGATCTCAACTCGTGATCATTTGGTGTGTCTCATGGACTTGCTGTTAGATTGATCACGTAGCTGGGAGGAAGTTGGAAAGATATCATGTATAGAGCTGCTGCTTATGGATTCATCTGGTGCCTGCAACTGAGGGGCGCCCCTAGCAAGCAGGGGCGCTTTTGCCTTGAAGCTCTCTGATTTGGCATTTGTGTCGTTGATGGATCCTCCATACTTTGCTGACGGTTGGTCAATGATACCTGAATCAGATGATTTTGCTGATCGTTTCGTTGTCGAGCTAGCATGAGAGTGAAGAGGATGACTGAGTTGAAGATGCCAAATGATTTCATTTGCCCTCTGAGATCCAAGGGCGCCTTTCTTCAAGAGGGGCGCCTTTTCACCTTGTAGACTGTGTTTTGCCTTGGTAGACAAAACTTGCACCTTCCAGACAGCCAAATTTTGGCCTTTTCCGTTTTGAGAATCTCCTTCATTGAAACAGCATCTTTTCATCTTTTTTCACCATAGCTTCTTGGTTGAAGCTTTTGAGGTTTAGCTTTCAGCACCTGGTACTGGCCAATCTGCCATTAATGGCTGCGGAGCTCCTAACTTTTTTCCTGAAAAATAGAAATAGACCCACTAGAGTAAAACATAATTTTTGATAATTCTGACTTGATCAGTGTGATCGTGAAGACAATTAATCCTATCAGAATTATTTTCAATCATTTCCGGGGAGGTCCTATTTTTTAGGGTTTCCATAAAAATAGGGGTGTAAAACCCTAATTTTCATTTTTTCAGAATTTTAACCATAGGTTCCTTGACAGAAACCCACAAAGATTTCATATTTGGTTTGACCTAAAACATACTTTCGATGGCATTTTTACGTTGTTTAGCTCAATTTAAGCAGAATGCCAAAAATTTCATTTTGGGTATAACAACATGTTTATAAATACTACACTCAGTTGGAGTTCACTGCGGCATCACATCACTACAAGAGAGTGAATGTAACATTCCTAATGTATACAGTGCATGACCTGGACAATGAACTACATGTACGCATTTCATCTATTGCAAGGGCAGCAATGTCAGAATGGGCGGATTGGTTTATTCAATTTGCTACTTTCACTTACCTAAGAGTTTATGGCTATTCAGGTGCTCCTCTTATGTTACCAAGGTATCCGTCCGATGAAGTTGTGTGTATGGAGTTTCTTAGGCAAGTATTAGATGTTCATACTCACTTGCAAAACAAAAAGAAACCAGCCTTCAGCTTCCCTTTTGAGATGGGAATATACAGGTGTAGATCATCCGCAGATGCTAAAATAATGGGTAACGAGTTAGATAAACTTGGTCTCAAGCCTTTCAGTGAGAGACGATCTTATGATCCCCATGGTGTCTATGCAGCTCGACTTGGTCAAAACTATGCTCATGTGCCCGCACTCGAAGATTTTCGGGCCAACTGCAGAGATGAGTTCGAGGTGCGAAAGCGAAGCAATAGTAGAGTCACCCTTCATCAAATGAAAGATTGTTTATCTAAAGATATTGAAGGGTTATCAGATGATGATGGGGATGTAATTCTTCCAGCCTATACTAGAAATCAGATTGAGCAACAACCTCTTCCATAGGTTAACTGGGCTAACAAAGAATGCTTTTCAATGGAAGAAAGGACACGACAAGTAGTTGAGTACAGCAAAACCTTCTTGGTCCTCAAAAGGAAGGAATCTATTGCGATAGCAGAGCCGCCAAGGAAACATTCATCACTTCCCTCTTCTTCAAAGGCTCAGCCGAAGATGAAAGGAAAAGGTCAGGAGGTTGTAAAGGGAAGCAGGTCAACAAAGACTGCGAAGAAGAGGTTGGACTTCACAGGTATAGTGATACAGGAGCAGCCAATGATGGAAACAAAAGTCCCTCCACATGAGCCCATACCTCAAGGGGAAATAGAAGATGTGCCTTTGCCACATGATCCTTTGCCATCCCCGAGGTCTTCACCAATTCACATTGATTTGGAAGACGAGGAGGTAGAAGATGAGATTGCAGTTGTACTTCCCATGGATGTTAGTTGAAATACCACATTTTGGCTTGAGAGTTCCTTGGGAAGGAAAAGACGAAGGCCTTCTTATCAGTTGAACTTTGATGTTGTCTATCAGAAAGCACCCAAGAAGAAGGCAAAGAAACAAATCCACTTTGAGAGAAATCCTGATGGTGAAATGGTCATGGAGACGGCTACACCTCTTGAAGATAGAATCAGGGATGAGGTGGATGTTGCTGATTTCGTAATGGTCAAGGGAAATCTTGGTAAGAGTACCCAACATGCTGACATGTGTTTGTTCAAGATGGTAAGAAAAAATATTCAAGAAAGAGTGCAAAAAAATGGAGAAGACAAGACAGCCCTTAAGGCTGAAAATCGTCAACTCCGGTTGTGTATATCTAATCTTATTCATGGCACTTCACAAACAACACAGTTGCTGCCCCAAGTTTTAGAGACACCAGCTGATCAACAGCAGTCGAGGCAGTTGGTTATTTGTGGAAAACAAACTCAAGAATGGATTGAAGAGTTCATTATCAGAGGAAAAGAGATTCTAGCACAGGTCTTTCAGCTGAGATACAAGGCTCATGACTTACGTCAAGGAATCTAGGATTTTGAGCAATTGATAGCCAAGTTCAAGCCTATGCATGAAATCATAATTGCAGATCTAGATATGGCGTATGGCTCTACAATGGCAAGAGAACATAAAAGACAGATCCTGGAGTGGAAGGAAGGTCACCTTTTTAAGGTTAATACATATGTAAGAATATCTGAGGAGTTTGTTGCATACAAGCAAAAGGTTATTAATACTTTTGAATTCATCAGAGAATTTGTGGCAGCAATCCTTTGTTAGTATTGCCTTGAGGATGGTTCATACATTGGGCTTGACGTAGTCCAAGCAGAGTTTCAGAGTATCATGCATGGCAGCGATGGCAGTGTTGGAAGAATGAAGATGATTTCCATGATGTCAGCAAAGTTCGAGAAAGCGGCCAATGAGTGCGAAGATTTCATGAGATCTATTGCAGATGGTGAAGAAATCTTGGGAAAATGGCATTTTGCTATTAATAGTATTGGCACTCCCACCAAGGATGAAGTTGCCCGCTTTTTAGCAGATGTGATTGAGATTTAAATCAGCTTTCTTCTAGAAGCTTTCATCTCAACTTTCTTTCTATTTTCAGTTTCATACTTATCCACTCTTTGGAGAAGAGAAAAAAAACAATTGTAATGAGTTGGCACTTTCCATTTTACATGCTTTTTTAGGTTTTAGATGTTTATCTTCTTTAGGTTTAGAAATAAAGCTTGCATACTGGCAAGTATTAGTTGTAAAAGCAAGGAGATTTTAGGGTTCCCTACTCCTCTGCTTGTCTATAAATAAGAGTATTGTTTGCTCATTTTTCTTTAGCCGTGCTTATGATAACAGAATTGTTGAGCTTATGCCTTCATGTTTGTTATTGATTAGTTTCAGTTCACTTTGTGTAAAGAGCAAGTTTGCATGCCTCCTTAGCTGCAAATCCTTGTTTAGTGCATGTGTTTTGTGTCAATTGTAATCTGGTTGATCACATGTTGCAAGTATTTTGCTACAACTTGTTGTCCCGGAATTGTAATCTTTGTGTTCAAAGTGTGAGAAAATAAAGTCTTGAGCTTGCTTTGCTGCCCCGATATAAAGTCTAATATTTCCATTTATTGTGTAATACTTATATGATCTCCTTTTCAGCTTGCATTGAAAGTCAGTAGATGTATGTTGAGAAAAATTTATTTAAGTATCTTGTTCAGAAAATCAATCTCGTCCATTTCCAACTCTCTTGCTCTACATTTACTTGAGAAGCTAGAAACTTCAATAGCGTAAGTTAGTTGTAGTTGTTAAGTTTCACTAAAGGGAAAACCTCAGCTGCAACATCTAGAGTTCTATAACCTTGTGTTCTACTTCTCGCAGCTGAATCAAAAAAATAGGCAAAATTAGTTTTAGTTTACTTTCTTTATGCAAACTCAGCAAAAGAGGGAGCTTCCCCTCCTAATTTGAAGAGCAGTTTACTGCACATAGCTATCTGTTTCCAAAACACATTCCAGAGGTGCGATTTGAAACGCCAACAATGTTCAAAATTGAGCCAGTACCACAGTGAGCCTGTCAACTAGCTCTGAAGTTTTGCCAGTTGCTAGCGAACGCGAGATGAAGGTCAAAATCACATTTAAAATGATGAAAATACATGAAAATTTGACTGTCTGGGAGAAAATGCGCCCCTGGAGGCCAAGGGCGCCTTGAATTTTGAAGGCTCAAAAGTCAAAATTAGCATTTGCCACCTCAAGGAGCACTTTTTCAGTTTTGATCCTGCTCTTCAATGAAACTGTCAGCCAGTCTATTGGACACATCAGTCAATCAGAATCAGTGGTCAAACATAGCCTCTATTGATGTTTTGCAAATGAAAATTCTCAAAAAAATTATGTCTAAAGTTGGCACCTAAAGTCAAACTTTGACTTTTTGAACTGAAGTGAACTTGGACGCCCTATAATGGAGAAGTCTGAGAACTCAAATTAAAATATTATTTAATCTCCAGTTTACCTTCTGAGTCGACTTCAACTGGACTTAATTTTGCATGCATATGGCAGATAACTGAAGTGCTTCAAGGTGGCGCCCAATTTTTGGGTTTATTTTCATTCAGTTAACTAAAATGGGGTCCAATAATATTTTGGCATCACATTTTAGGGTATTTGCATGCAAATTGATGCTTCAATTTTTTGAAATTTATTCATTAAGGCATTTGGGCGTCCATTATTTTCATCACAGGTTGAGGAAAAACACTTATTTTCTCGTGCAAGCAAGATCTGAAGGCGCTATAAGTGATATTTTTCAGTGTTCGTAGCGCTAGGTCCAGATTGCTCAGAGAATTTTATTTTCCGAACTTCATCTTTTGAGCGCATGCATTTTAGACTTGATCAAATCGAATTCAAGGCATAGGCATCTTTTTCAGAGGCAGAATAATAACTTATATTTTCTATCTCTAAAATTCTTCTATCCTTGTCTTAGGTTTTCTCTCGCTTGTCAAAGTAAACAGCATAATTTTCAAAATCTGGTCATCTGGGTTCATTCAGCATAGCATCAACAGCAAAACCCATGTTCCAGAATTTTTCGCGAAAATTGCCCTGCTGCTTTCATTTTTGAAGCACTATGCTTTTTTCGGAAGATTCTTTTGCATGTGGGCCTAAAACTCAACTTTTTGAAAAATGGAGAATTTGGGTGTGTTCAGCTCATCAGCGCCCACAAAACCCATGTGCCATTTTTTCTCGAGAAAAATTGGCACTAGAGCCCTTCCAGCCATTGCAATTCTCAACTGAAAAGCCTTTGCATGCCTAGTGAAAAAGCACTTTTTCGAATTTCCGACAATCTGGGTTAGCTTAGAAGCATTTTCTCTACAAAACCCATGTCTCCGAATTTTTCAGGAAAATCGCCCCTCGACAGGATATTTTAGCTTCATTGGGAGTTGTTTTAGCTTTCTAGAAAAAGTTGTCACAATATAGCCGTGTTTACAGTCAACAGGCAATTTTTTCAGAATGCAATTCACTCAAACTGAATTCAAGAAAAAATCAGTCTTGATTCATGATTTCATAAGAAAAGTTGACACCGATTTGCATCAAGTGCATCCAGAGGGTTGATTCAGATAACTTGGCAGGAGTAGACACTCAAATTCCACATGGTTTCATACCTCATATAGCTGAATGCCTTCCAAGGTCAATTTAGAGGGTTGAATACTGTTGGAATTCTACGTCAAAAGCGTCAGAAGCATAAAGTTGCAGAAGAAACAGAAGTCATCACTTCAATTGCGAAGCTGCCAGAGTTACCAATCAATGAACTTCCAATTGAAGTGTGCAAATATTTCCAGGATTGTTCAAGTTGTCGACAAGCAGTGAATTGACAGTTAAGACATGTGATGATCTCAAGATGATGAGGTAGTTAGCAACTTCTTGAAGGAGTTGATTGCTCGTGATCGCAACCAGTGAACTACTAGTCATGGACGTCCCACCTTTTCAAGATAGACATTAAACACAACAATTAACTTGATGCCTCTTTCCAAGTTAACTTGTTATCCCACATATCATTGCATGTCTATTTTGGAATCAACTATGTGCATTTAGAGTTAGGTTTCAGGTAACTGATATTAGTTGTCAGTTAACTCTCATATCAATAAGGACTTGCGTGTTCCACAGTCCAATTAGTTTAATTTAGAATCAGTTAACTGAGGTAGTTTTTCCAGTTAACTATTAAGTTGCATACATTTAGACTTAATAATAAATCTTGCATGCTTGCAAGACTCATGTTAACTTGAGGAGATTTAGGGTTCCCTACTCCTCCGAGCTTATATAAATAAGAGCACCCTTGCTCATTCGTACTTTAACTTTTGCTCGTAATAGCGAACATGTTGAGCCACCTTGCTTGTAGTATTGCTATTCAGTATCTGTTCACATTGTAATTAGAACTTTTTCTCGTAATAGCGAACATGCTAAGCCACCTTGCCTGTAGTATCACTATTCAATATTTGTTCACATTGTAATTACAACTTTTGCTCGTGATAGCGAACATGTTGTGCCCACCTTGCCTGTAGTATCGCTATTCAGTATCTGTACACATTGTAATTAGAACTTTTGCTCGTGATAGTGAACATTTTGTGCCCACCTTGCCTGCGGTATCGCTATTCAGTATCTGTTCACATTGTAATTAGAACTTTTGCTCGTAATAGCGAACATGCTATACCCACCTTGCCTGTAGTATCGCTATTCAATATCTATTCACATAGTTAAATATAATGTTGGTTTGATCGTTCATTGTGTGTGTGTCTCGTTAGGCAATTTTCTATCCCAGTTATTATTCTTGTTGTGATTAATAAACTTTGTTTCATATCTACACTTTGGATAGGGGTTCCTCCTCCTTGGGAATTTAGAAGTAGAGTTTATCGTTTGATGTTGTGATTAATAGTTTTTCTTTCATATCTACACCTCGGATAGGGGTTCCTCCTCCTTGGGAATTTAGAAAGAAGGATTGTCGTTTAAGTGTTGTTTCCAATAAGCTTGTTGCATATTTACACCTCAGATAGGGGTTCCTCCTCCTTGGGAATTTAGTAATAAAGTTTATCGTTTGATGTTGTTACCAATAACCTTCATATCAGCCTACGCCTTGGATAGGGGTTCCTCCTCCTTGGAAATCCTATTATAAAGTTTATCGTCTAAACATTCCCTGCTCCTAAGTCCTCATGCTCTGTTTCTCTTGAGGAAATAGGATATATTAAGCATTAAGTCAGTTGTAGTTAAGATATGCAGCATTAAGTCAGTTGTAGTTAAGATATGCAAAACCAGAGAAAAACCTTAGCTACAATGTATTGGTTTTCTTAACCTTGTGCCTCTTCCAGCTGAGTCAAAAAGATAGGATTTATAACATTTACTTTTTCACGCATATCAGCAAAAGAGGGAGTTTCCCCTCCTAATTTGAAGAGAAGTCATTATACACTGTGCATAGCTGTCCGTTGCCAATACACACTTCAGAGGTGCGAATTGTAAGGCCAACACTTGGCTGAATTATATTTTAAATTTTTTCTCAATATAAACAAAATAGAAATCACATGCTTCATGTAGCATACTATAGTTTCAAATGTACATTAAGTGGCAATCTAATTTGTGTATATCTAGAAGATAAACATATAGTTGCTATGAATATTCAGAAGATAATATTTCATAACTTTGCAGTTGCATTTCGTTGACTAGTTGGCAACTCATGTTCAGGCTTTGTACTTTAATTTAGCTGTGCTAAAGCAAGTGTCCAATTTTTTAAAATTTCACAACAGTTAGCTCTTACAATGCAATTGTTCATCATATGTGAGCAACTAATCTACATAGTATATATAAGAAAACTTAGAACCCACCACATTTGTAGTGACATCAAAAGTATTGTCTTCAAAAGGTAGTCTAGGATCCACGTTCAAATCTTGTACAATATATTCAGTCAGAACCTGCATAATCATGGGAAGAAGTAAGATCGACATTTATATTATGCCATTGAAATCACAGTAAGAAGTGCACATAAGGAAACAATAAAATATATAATCATTTCCAAAAGATTTTATACATTTTTTTTTGCTTTAACCACCAACAAACTGGTATAAATAAAGGAATGACATTTTCAGATTGATCAACGATTGGCACAACTATTATTATTAAAAAAATGAATGGTAGCGACTGTTGAACAGTATACAGTATGTTATTGTGCTTGGAATTGGTAACACCATTCTTCATGACTTCCAAACCAAACAATAATACTCTTTTTGAGAGTTTAGTGACAGACAGATCTGTTATTCACCTGGTACTTTTGTCTTATACATTGTCTATTAACATTTAATGCCATTGCCACAAGAAAGATGGAACTACTTGAACGACTGGTTGTTAAAATTGATGCCAGATTGGCACATATGTGGTGCAATTACTCTTCGGAAAGGCACATAATGATGTCATATCATATTAAAAGGCCCCATACAAAGAATAAGAAACCAACTGCGGCCACCAAGTTCACATTAGAGGATGATCATGACATTGACCAATCAGAGCCTGAAAGATTTCTGCACGTGATAAGAAAAAATAGTTTGATATATAGGCCACTTTTTGATAGAGAAATTAATATTTATGTTGCTATGTATGCTTTGTGTATTATAAGGGATTCAATTTTCAGTACAATTAAGTTATGAACATCCAAGAATTAATTGTCACATAAAGAAGTTTTAGTAGTAACTTAAGAGTCAAAAATACAGTATGGTCTCAACTTTAGAACTATTTAATGTTCTTGTATCTTAGAGTCTAAATTTAATTCAATTATCTGTTATTGGCTATCCTGTGAATAAACACAATTCACCAAACAGATCTTTTCTAAATAAAAAGAAAAGTAGAGTATGCCGATGACTCATAAATTCTTAGAATTCTGAAGTTTCTGTGTGCAGGAAAACAACCATAGAATACACTAGGAAAAACACAAGAAACCATGCATCCACACAAAAGATACAAATATCCAACATGGAGAAACCATCTAGGGATAGAAAACTTTACAAAAAGAATCCTTGAACTACTTTTATTCTTTTTAATTGTTTACATGAATTGCCAGAGTGCAATGTCCTCACTGTCAGAGACAGAAACACTACCAACGCCCACAGTCAAGGCTGTAGCATTGACATTAATATTGTGGCCAATTACAATAAGAATTTTGTTTACTGAAATTCATTCTCCTTATTGCAGATTTCTAGTAGAATCTTTTCCACGTCGTGTAATATTGGACGGGGACCTTACTGCATTGCCATACAAACTTGAATTCTAATCCTCTTTCTGCTTCAATTAGCTTATAAACAAGATAAAATTTAAAAGAGAAATGCATAACCTTGCTTCTCTTCATTTATCTACTCAAACATTTGATAAATGAATAAATAATGAATTTTACTACCTAATTTCCAGTGTTAACTATGGCTGTAATTTATAGCTTACTTCATGCTTCCTACTGATTATCCATAGAGTGATCTCATTAGGGTGACCCTAAACTGGTGTCTGTTTCTGTAAGCAATTTGAGGTCTTGTGAGGAGAAATATTGTGTTTTCAAGAGGGTAATGATTTGTGTCAACCACATAAGAAAGTCCCCTCTATACTATCAATGCAAATCTTCATCTTGCAATTTTAACATCTTGAAGGTACATATCATCCTAGGTTGCATAAATTCTGGTGATTGATTCACTGTCCATGGGTAGGAACCTAATTTCCAATATTAATTTATGGCTGTAATTTATAATTTACTTCACAGTTCCTACTCATAATCAATAGAATGGTCCCTATAGGGTGACCCAAAGCTGGTAGCTGCTTTTATAAATTGGACATATTGTGAGAAAATTGTGTTCGTAGGAAGGTAAAGTGTTGCAAGTATGAGCAGTTGGTGTTGTCATTGATATCAGAGCAAGGTTCCTTGGAGAAAAGTTTAAGCAATTGAGGTAGATCTGGGATGGTGAACAAGGAGGAGATCCCCATGTTTGATGGCACGGACTATGCATTCTAGAAGACAAGGATGGAAGTTTATCTGGTTTACCTTAGGTATGATGTTTGGAAGTCAGTGCAGAATGAATATACTTTGCCTGCAAATGGTCTGAGCACAAGTGATGAAGTCAAGGCCTATGAAAACAATAGTAAAGCAAGGTTTGTTCTCTTGTGTAGTCTTGCAAATTTTGAATTAGTGAAAGTAATAGATTTGAAAACTGCTAAACAAATTTGGCATAAGTTGGAAAGTATTTATGAAGGAGAAGATAAGGTTAAACCAGCTAAGATGCAAAATCTAAAGACCGCAATTGAGAACTTGTGAATGTCTGAAGATAAAAACATTACAAGCTACATGCAAAGAGTGGATGAAGCGGTTAGTTCCATCAGAGGTCTTGGTGGAAAAGTCAAAGAACCAAAGTGGTAAAGAAAATTCTCAGAACTCTTCCTAAATCTTACAGTCATAAAGTTTCTACTATTGAGGAATTTGCAAATTTTGATACTTATACTAGAGATCAGTTGTATGGTTCCCTAATTGCATTTGAAATGAGAGAATTTGGTCCAAACAATGGTGCAAAATTTGAGACTGCTTTTAAGGCTGGAAAACCAATGAAGACTGAGGAATCAAATCAGGATGATCTTGATGATGTAGAAGCTAACTTTAAGAGAAGGATGAAAAAGGGCACCGGTAAGTACAAAGTTAAATTACCTTTCAAATGTTTCAATTGTGGAAAAATAGGTCACTATGCTTCAAGATGTCCAAACAGAGTTGTGAATGATAAGAACAAGGAGAACAAAGGTAAAATGATCAAGAAAATCTATTATGTTAGAGAAGATGCAAGTATTTCTGATTATGAGAATGATGATAATGAATGCTTGTTCACGGCTTTAAAAGATGAAACCAATTCTACTAACTCTAAAATATGTGTGAAGGAAAGTACTTTGGAGATAAAGGATAAGACTGAAGATACATTGGTATTTTCTTTTCATGCTAAACAGGATAAGAACTATTGGATTATTGATAGTGGATGCTCTAATCACATGACCGGTGACAAGAGTAAGTTTGTCAAACTTGAAAAGTATGATGGGGGATTTGTCAGATTTGGTGATGATTCAGGTGCTAAGATTTGTGGAATAGGTTCAATCAGTTTGATGGCAAGCATAATATTGATGATGTTTATTATGTTAAGGGTTTAAGACATAACCTCTTGAGTGTTGGACAAATGTGTAGCAAAGGATACAATCTTATGTTTCAGAACAATGGATGTGAGATCACAAAAGGGTCTGAAACTGTGATTGTTGTTGAAAGAAGGATAGATGGAAATGTTTATCAACTTAAGGGTGTTGATGATCATTGTTTTATGACTCAGATTAATGAAAGCTGGCTATGGCATAGAAGGATGTGTCACATCAATTTTGATAATCTAGTAAGAATTAGTTCAATTCAAGCGATGAGAGATCTACAAAAGATTACAAAGCCTATCAATGTTGTCTGCAAGTGTTGTCAGATTGGAAAACAAACAAGAAGTTTCAAAGGAAAAAAACAATCTTCTACTAGATTGTTGGAGTTGGTGCATACAGATCTATGTGGTCCTTCAAGAGTGAGAAGTCTTCAAGGTGACAGGTATTTCATGCTCTTGATTGATGATTAATCTAGAATGACATGGGTTACTTTCCTTAAAGAAAAATCTAAAGCCTTAGATAGGTTCAAAGCATTTAAATTTATGGTTGAAAGTGAAATGGATATGAAAATCAAGTGTTTGAGATCTGACAAAGGTGGAGAATTCACCTCTAATGAATTTAACATGTTTTGTGAGAATCATGGCATAAAGAGACACTTGTCTTCCCATAGGACTCCTCAATAGAATGGAGTGGTTGAAAGGAAAAACAAGACTATTCAAGAAGCTGCAAGGACTATGATGAAAGAAGCTAACCTATCGGAAGTCTACTAGAGTGAAGCAATTCATATTGTAGTTTACATACTTAACAGAGTTCAAGCAAAAGCAAACAACACAAAGACTCCCTATGAGTTGTGGTATGGAAGGATTCCTACGGTCAAGTACTTCAGAGTATTTGGAAGCAAATTTTATATCAGGAGAGATAATGAAAACTTAGGAAAGTTTGATGCAAGGTCTGATGAAGGAATCTTCCTTGGATATTCTACTAAAAGCAAAGCTTACAAATGCTACAACAAAAGATTGAGATAGATTGTTGAGAGTGCAAATGTCAAAGTTGATGAAGATTTTCAGAATTCAATGGTGATATATGGATATGAATCAAATGAGCTTGCTTGCAGAGAAGAAGAAGAAAAAACTAAAGAACACGAAGTGCAGATTGAAGAGGAAGAAGCTCTAGAAAAGACCCCTAGAACTCCTAAGTATGTGGAGAGGAATCATTTTGAAGAATAGATCATTGGAGACAAAAACAAAGGTGCATTGACAAGAAGAAGAGCTGCTGAAGAAGAGGTAAATCTATGTTTACTTTCTGAAGTTGTACCTAAAACTATGATTGCGGCATGCAAAGATGAACATTGGATAAAGGCTATGGAAGAAGAACTACTGTAGATTGAAAAGAATCAAACTTGGGAACTTGTCCCGAGACCTACAAACAAGAACATAATTGGAACTAAGCGAGTGTTCAGAAACAAATTGAATGAGAATGGAGAAGTGATAAGAAACAAGGTAAGGTTTGTGTGTAAGGGTTACTCACAAGTTGAAGGAATAGATTTTGAGACATTTGCTTCGGTGGCAAGAATGGAAGCAATCAGGATGTTTTTGGCTTTTGCAACATATAAGGACTTTAAAGTTTATCAAATGGATGTGAAGTTTGCTTTCTTAAATGGAGAATTGGAAGAAAAGGTATACATGGAACAACCAGAAAGATTTCAACTATCAGACAAACCGAATATGGTCTGCAGATTGAAAAAGGAACCATATGGATTGAAGCAAGCTCCCAAAGCTTGGTATGCAAGGTTGAATAGGTATCTGATACAACAAGGATTCAATAAAGGTACTGCAGATCAAATCTTGAGTGTGGTTGTATATGTTGATGACATAATCTTTAGAAGCAATAAAGAGATGTGCAAGGAATTTGCAGAAGAAATGCAGAAAAATTTTGAGATGTCTATATTTGGGGAGATGAATTTCTTCCTTGGACTACAAATCAATCAAACAAATAAAGGTATTTTCATTTCACAATCAATGTCAAAGAAATGTTGAAGATGTTTGGAATGAAAGATTCTAAACTAGTGTGTACTCCTATGGTTACTGGTTGCAAGCTGAGCAAGAATGATGAATCCCCCAAGGCTGATCAGAGCAAGTACAAATCAATGATTGGTGGACTGCTATACCTAACTGCTACTAGACCAGATATCATGCATGCAGTTTGTCTTATGGCTAGATTTAAAGAAGATCCTAGAGAGTCACATGTTACAGGATATTTAGATACTTAAAGGGCACTTAGGATCATAGCTTGTGGTATCCAAAGGATACTGATTTCACCTTGAGTGCTTACACAGATGCAAATTAGGTTGGTTGTGTTGATGATCAGAAAAGTACAAGTGGTGGTGCATTCTTTTTTGGATGCAAATTAGTATCATGGCTAAACAAGAAACAAGATTCAGTATCTTGATCTACTACAGAGGTTGAGTACATTGCAGCAACAACTTGCTGCACACAGGTGTTGTGGATGAGACAAACATTGAAGGATATCAAAGTGATGTATGATGAGCCTATTTCTATCTTTTGTGAAAATACAAGTGCAACCAATATTTCAAAGAACCCAATGATGCATTCAAGGACAAAGCATATTTCAATTAGATATCACTTTCTAGGAGAGAAGGTTGTGGAGAATGAAGTGCAGCTTGAGTATGTGCCTACAAAGGATCAAATTGCTGACATATTCACTAAGGCTCTTCCTAAGGATACTTTTGAGTATCTCTGAAAGAAGTTAGGGGTTATTGCCCCTCCTTCTTTGAACTAGATGCATAAGGAGATGCATTAGTCCAGTGGATCTTAAGATTCATTCTTTGGTCTGGATTGATGTTGGAGGCTACCTCTTAGGGGGAGCAGGTAGTGGCATTGGTGGTTGTTGAAAACAATTTGTGTTGTCATTGAGAAGTGGTAGCCGATTTGGTACAATTTGGTGTGTGCTCCTAAAGGGGAGTATTCAGAGCAATAAAAGAAAAGCTACAGAGCAGTAGTAAAGTGGTTTTGGTCTATGTCAAAGGGGGAGACTAATGCAAATATTTTGTCCTTTGCCATTGATGTCAAAGGGGGAGAGAGAAAATTATGTGAAAAAGACAAGCTACAAAGGGGAAGAGAAATTCATAAGTTATTCAAGGAGAGAAAGTATTAGAAGAGAGCAAGTAATGGAGCAATATGTTAATGTTCAGAGTTGTTGTGTCTTTGGTGTTTTTTCACATCATGTGTTGCCATCAATGACAAAGGGGGAGATTGTTGCAAGTATGAGCAGTTGGTGTTGTCATTGATGTCAACAAGCCTGTGTTGTCATTGGTATCAGAGTGTTGGATCATGGGTTCGAATCCCCTTGGGTAACACTAAGGGGGAGATTGTTGGCAAATGGTCAACGCTCCCCTCGAGATTCGTGAAAAAGGACTAACCGCCTCTTGTGCAATCCATGTCTCTACCATTTGTATCGAGCATTGATAGATCGATCTTTTGACGCAATGGCAAACTAGGGCCAACATAAAGGCCTTGTGTTGACCACACAAGAAAGTCTTCTCCATATGGTAACAACCCTTCTGTTCCATTGACACAAGCCTACCTCTTATTATATGTGTCAAAAATATTTACAAAATCCTCCATTACTACTTGTGTTGCACGTACAGAAGACAAGGTAAGCTCAAGCATTCAAAATAAATCATCGAGTGTTGGATTTTAACGTTCAAGACATTGAGTTTTAAGATGGTGGCCTCTAAACTTAAGCTTTCAAGGAGAATTCCTCTTACCCTTTCACACAACTTAATCAATTCCATGTTCTCAAGTCCTATCGCAATACCACTTATGATACCGAGTTCTATGATTAGCTTATACATGGATATTCTCTCACTGTATCAAGTCCACCCTTGCCCACACCCTTACAAGCATGTAGAAATATGTGCATATGAGTGCATACACTCTCTCACACAAAATTAATGCCCAAAGACTATAAACTAAAATGTCAATGGCTTACCATGTATATTCTCTATGTATTGATGATTGTCATGCCCCCACCATGTTCAGATTACAACACTAAATTATGAAAAACCTAGGCATCGAAATGCAAATAAATAAATAAAATAAATACAAATAATAGCATTTGCAAAAAGGGCTGACCAAGATTAAGGATTTAACTACCAGCGAATGAATGAAAGAGGTCGACTCAGATTATTTTTTTTTTAAAAGTGGAGGGCCAACTAAGATTAGTTAAGGCAACGCCCATCTTGAAAAGGTGTAACTCTTGCCAAGGGCAATGGGTTTTATGAAGAGACATGACTCCCCCCAAAAAGGAAGATATAAAAAGAGAGAACAAATGAGTGGGGAGGGGCATCAAGTGGATGTGATTGGAAAAAAGGAAAAATAAAAAATTGGAATATAATAATATCTATTGGAGATAAATATTATTTTCAGCAAGAATATTATTGGGAAGTAAGTTTGAGAATATAAATCAGGTATATATATATATATTAATTGCATAATGATATTTTATTACCAATGAATATGGTAGATTCCTTTAGCAATCTATTTTGAATTTAAAAAAGTGTTTTGCAAATAGGGAGACCGATCAACCTTCTGAGTTAACGAGAGATGAAGTACTGGCCTTCCTTCATCAAGTATGTCGCCCCCGAGATGGAGCGCTTGTGGGCTAGGAGGCATATGAGTGCTCCTAGGCTTGTTAAGGAAGGCAATCTTCATGCATCTTATCAAGCACGCCACCCTCGAGATGGAGTGCTTGTGAGATGGAAGGTGAATGAGTGCTCTTGGGCTTGATCAAGGAGGATGGAGCGCCTCCAAGGTGGACCGAGGGATGGAGTGGACTTGAGGTCCTACCATGTTCGTGGTCTGAGAGGTAGATGAGTGATCCTAGGCTTGAGGGACTTCTCAAGTACGCCACCCCTGAGATGGAGTGCTCGTGGGGCCGGGAGGAAGGAGTGCTCCTGGACTTGAGGGTCTTCTCAAGTATGCCACCCTGAGATGGATGGGCAAGGATCCACCCATGCTCTCACAATACAAGGACAACCATCCTTGAGATTGTGGTTTGCAAGTACTTCAAGTGAATTCCTAATATGGATGGCTATTGGAATATGCTTGGAATAATCATTAATGATAAGATATTTTGAATCCAAATGTTAATGATGTCATGAACTATAGATCTAAATATTATAATGTTTTAGCTATTATGTATTGCTCTCAATATTATAAGATTATATTTAGTAATCTAAATATAAACATAAAGTTGATACTCGTTATTACTAATATCAGTTTTTAGTGATTATTATTGTTTTGCACACCTAAATTTAGGAATATCTCAAAAGGGGACATTGAAATGTGCCAACCAATTTTTTTTTTGAATTGTCACAACACAAATTAGCACTACGCCAATTGATTAACGTTAGCTTCCAAAGGATAATCAAATTAAATGCACTCTACGCCAAGAATGTGCACACATGACCCAATGTGGGTGAGGTGCTAACATATGGCGGAGGAAACTGAATTATAACTGAATGCAAAGAGGCGGTGAACCAACCACAAGAGATTTCCACACTTCCACTAATTTAGCGGGGGGAAAATATTACAAAGAAAAACTAATTCATCCGTTGCGGCAAGCATCCACTCAATAGTGGGAATTCGTCACTTTTCAGTAGGTAATAAATGAGAAGTTAGTTTGTTCTTTCTCCACATTGGTGATAAACCATCCAGGGGTTACAAATATGTGAAAATTAACACTAAAATATGCAGCAAGTTAAATGATTGGAACAGTACTACTATTTATAGTCTTACAATGAAAAACAACTGCAATTTTCAAGTGTTATTACAATCTTTACAAAACACAATGAAATAGATGATCTCCCACTTGATAATCTCTCAATTATTGAAAATAGAAACCAAAATTAGAAGTTGAAATAAGTCTGATATAAAAATATGCAAACTGAAATTCTGAACCGGCAATCAATGAAACACCAAAATGGACAAATCTCTTACCACACTTCGTAAACTCCTATCAAACTGAAAGGTCTTCACTTCAAAGGCTAGGCGACCATGAAATCATCATTTTCCAAGCTCTAATCATCATCAAACACACAGCACGAATTTCCAAAGCCTTCAATGAATGGTACAACCCTATGAGAGGGTCAACCTCTCTTAAAAAATCATTCCCTTCACAATAAAATCTGTCCTTGTACAATTTGAAGCGCCTCTAGCATATAGATAGAAGGAACAAACACCCATAAGCAAATAAATTTTATTCATGGAGCTGTATACAAATTCACCTGGCAGCCAAGTCTGAACCAGCAACTTAAAAACTCAAGAAATCTTCAGAATTCATCAACCAAGAAGCTCAATCTACTAGTCTGGATGAGAAGCAGCCATAAAACCAGCTAAATGTTATCTTTCAAACACGAAATTGGACAATTGCTAGGAGGTAAGCATTCCTCGAAGCCAAATTCATGTAGTCATTTCGACAACATAAAATTAGCATAAAACAATGGATGAGAAAAGCTGGAGCAAGCACTCTCTTTTATAGAATTGAAGGTGACTTTTCAAATTCCATAACTCCTCCAAGAAAGGGACGCCAAAACTCCTTTTTGAAATATTTTAAATTTGAAAACACTTTATTTCATCTCCTTTAGGCATCCAAACTTCAAGGCATTTAAGACATTACAAAAAATCAAATATTCTCTCCATGAGGCGTCCACCCTTTATGACCACTTTTTAACACAACTTCAAGTTAATACATTAGGCCAAGGGGTTAATTTAAAAACATAACATTAATGCCTTGAGATAAATTATTTCTCCAAATATTGCTCTTAAAAGCCAAAACCAAAGTCACACAACTGCTCCAACAGAAAAGGAAACTCACTGAAGTGTTGCCAACTTGACCACTACCAAAATTATAACTTACTAAAAATAGTAAATTCTGAGAAATACCAGAAAACACCAAACAAGGAAAACCCTGATTTCACCTCAACGAGCCTACAGGCTTCCAGAATAGGTTGAAGAGCTATTGAGCTGATCACTGACTAGAAGGGGACATTATAGACATTACCATGATGCAATCTTATCATTTATTTTCATTAAGCAGAGGAAGTGGAGACTAGGGAGACACGTTTATTTTGAGTAATGAAGTTGTATTCTACACCTCCTATGGGTTCTCCTCAACTTGCTTATGAATAAATTGCAACATCCTTTTTGTTTGCAAAGTCAATGTAGAAAAGTTTAAAAATTGTCTCCCTTAATTTGGATATTATAATCCTATTAAAGATCACAATGAAAACATCATCAAAAGTATGCTTTAGAAAGATGAGTTCTAGGTGAACATAGTTTAGATCACCAACACATAAGACCTCTGTTTCCTCCTAAAATGTTTGTGCATTATTTGATCCCCGCCCCATACACAATAAAGTCTCAATATGTGTAATGTCCCGATTAATTTTTAATATCATGGAGGGAATATTTTGTAATATTTGATCAAGTTTAATTCTATGGAATGATATATTTGCAGGAAACTATAATCTTTCCCCGCCCCATACACAATAAAGTCTCAATATGTGTAATGTCCCGATTAATTTTTAATATCATGGAGGGAATATTTTGTAATATTTGATCAAGTTTAATTCTATGGAATGATATATTTGCAGGAAACTATAATCTTTCTAATTGATATTTTTAATATTTAATAAAATAATATCACCTAATCCTTTTTCTACTACTTGTTGGTCTTGTTGACGGATGTTCTATGACCACACCAACACAGAATAAAGTTTCCAACGGATACTCTATCCTCTCTTGATCAAAGTGTTCCGCATGCTAAGATTGCGTGAAAGATCATGCGTTCAACTCCAAGGTTCCTTATGCAAGGGGATAGCCTCAGTTGGTTTGATGTGAATATGCTGGGTATTCCAAGGGGACTTACACAATTGTTCAACTTTTGAAGCAGATGAAAGATTTGGCTATAACGCTTGGATTCCTAGACTAACCGGGAAAATGCTGAATTTAAAAGGGATAAGGGTAGGGATTCTATAGTCTACTCCTAAAGGTGGAATACGAGGATCAACTTTAACAGGCTTCGAACCAAACTTTGCTTCGCCTCCCTTTGGACAACTTCTACAAAATTGGTGCAATCTTCAAAGGATGAGAAAGGTGTTCAAATTATGACACAACATGCACATACCATCACAACGATGCATATGGACATATGAATCACAATCAAAGTTAAGTGCCAATACTCCACTTGACCACGCAGGGCGAACTCACCGTCAGCAAGCCCGCTAGTGGTATGGATGAAAGAAGACTTGCTCAAATCAAACGCCGCATTCCACAGTTACCAACTACTTGCATAAAATAAAATCTACTTTACTCTATCTACTTTGAATTGGAAAGATGAAAAGGCCTCACTAGCTGCTCATAACAAAAGAAGAAATCACCAAGCAATGAAGCTCTTTATATTATGAAAAGTGTTCACAACAACCATTTACAAAACTTTCAAAGGCAAAGTTTTCTTTCCTCCCCAATCTAAGCTAATTTCTAAGCTATTCACTAAATGCCTCCTCTACTCTCTAGCTCAACTCTATCTCTAATTCTTATCTAACTATTTACAAATGAGGGGGGATGCCGATTTTATATCAAGCCCAGTCTAGTGGACGGCTTAGATTCAAATACAATGAAGGGCTCAGATTGAGCCACATATGCCCTGACTAGGGTCTTTGCCCTAAAAACCGCCACTGAGAGGAGTGGGGCAATGAATGCACAAAAGATTCTCCACTCCTCTGCAGGAACCACTACCAGCAATCAATGCACATCGTCCCCTTCCAGAAGATCATCATCCAGAAGGGCGTTTCCTTTCTCCTTTTCCCTAGCTGCAAAATCAACGAACCTGGTCAACACGGCCTCAACCTCCTGATCTGAAATGGGAGGGATATGATCCAGCTGAAATTCCAACACTGCAACTGTTTGCCCATGCCGGGCACAAGATTTCTTCCAAGCAACTAGAGCATCCTGGGTATTTTGAATAATGCTGGAGAAGGTGGAGGTGTTCTCGAAATCATCTTGGACAAAGGCCTTCACCTCTGAAAAGAATGGTGCCAATCTACTCTTCAAACCATTTGCAGTCACCTCCTCAGAAGTCAGCCTCCTGGCAAAGATAGCCTCTAGCATATTGAGGACTCCATCAAAAATATTTGTCATGGCCTTTCTAACCCTGACCGAATCTGCCTGTGATGCATCATAGAATCCTCGACCCATGACCACCGAAGAGTACTAGCCGGCGAAGTCATATCTATCTCCTTCCTGAATCACGCCTCCCTCAACCAAAGTCTGTAGAGGTGTGTGCATCAAAGCTCCTAGGCGGAGAACAACTCTCATCTGATAGATACGAGCCTCACCCCAAGCCTGGTTAACTGCCTCCATCCTTGCTGTAATGTCGGAGGCTTGCCGATAGGCATGTGCAAGATCCTCCATAAACTTTTTTGTCTCAACACATACATTGGCAACCCACTTATCTGCCTCTTGTGCCATTCTTTTCAAATCTTCTAAGCCATTGATTGACTCTCTAGGAAATGCGGCTGGGAGCTCAATTGTTGGATTTTCTTGCCCACAAGGACAGGACAAGTGTTGTACATAGCCAATCAATGTTTTGTGCTCCACCTTTAATCTTTTGTATTTGCCCTCGATACGGAGCAATCTGTCCTTGAGTGCCTGATATGAATTGCCGCACTCCTCAATTACCAGTGCTCCAGTAGGGCGGCCAAGTTCCATAGTAGTGATCACATAATTCTCTGGAACAGCCTCGTCCCGATCACATTCTACCCTAGGCACTGCCACATGCAACGTTCGAGAGCCATTCCATCAGTTGAAATTTTAGATAACTTTTTGGCCTTCTTCTTCATTGGAGGTGCACTGATCCTACTCAACAATTCCTCCATCTCAGTTGCTGGATCAGTCTCATCAACGGGATCATGTCTCATCCTATCTCTTAGCCATTCCGGCACTCCCTGCTGTAAGTCAGAAATAACGAAGGGCTGCTCAACTGTGGCCTCTACCTCATAAACTTCTTCTATGCCTTCGTGCTAACGAGGCTCATCATCCTCTATAGGCTCGGTATCTCTAGAGCTTTGAGCCTCCTAATCCGAAGCAGCATCATCTTCAAGAGCCGCCTCAATCTCATGCTGAAATTGAGTATCAGTGGCCGTTCCTTCCTCTATCTCCTACTGATTATCCTCTCTAGGCATATTGATGCTTTGGCCAACTGATTCCCTACGAGGTGGTTGACTTGCCTCTCACAATACCTGCTCTGCATTCAATCTTTCTCTCTGATCGGCAAACAGTGAAACTTCCTGCATACTTGGAGAATGTGCCTGTGATGGCATATGTGTGGACTCTTCAATTATTTGAGGCTCTGGCTGGACTGGTTCTTTCCCTCGTGGCTCTGAAGCTTGAGCAACCTGCCTTCTTTGCCTAGCAACCGATGATCGGTGATCTCCCATCAAATTGTAAGTAAGGGGGATTGATCTGCCCTTAAGTCGGCTCACATGCCTCTCCACCCAACTCCGTGTGAATGTCAAGACTGGGATGCAAAGTGTATCCAAGTCTGTAATCTCTGGCTCTGACTAATCTAGGAGTGGGAGTGGCGTATCCCTCACTGTTTCATAATCGGCCTGTATCACGTTTATATCCTCCTCAATCTGGTCTGGCACTGGGAGAATCTCGCATTCCCTAATCATCTCCAACGGTATTCGCGAAAACATTATTTTCCTGACTTCAGCCTCATCCACTGCACTCGCCCAGAAGTCCTCAATCTGCGCCTTATGCCTGAATTCCTCGAACAATATCCATCTAATATTCCTGTGGGGGTCATAATGCTATCTGCTGGTATGGTAGGAGAGGTGGAAGAACTGGAGCTCATTTTCTGCTTCCCTAGCCGCCTGAAGTGATGGACAAATTTCATCTGAATTCCCCATTGTGATAGGGAATTCAAGTCCACCCTTCTTCTTCTTTTGAATCTTATCATAGGCAATGAGTTGCCTAGATATTTCCAGCATTACAACCCTGTTTGTAGGATACCGGGGCAATCTGTATGGGTAAGAGGAAAACCCTTGCAGCCTGATGTAAGTAAACTTCGGAAACTGGATAAACCAACACCTGAACTTTTCAATCAACTCCTATGCCTCTTTAGATATTCTGTGATGAGTCCTTTGCTGCAAGGTCCTCGTTATATGCATTGTGAAGGCATCATTGACCCTCTTGTACTTGGAGGTGCTTGTCAAATGTAACTACGGACAAGCTTCATGAATTTTAAACTGCTGAGAGCCACACCCAATCGGCTCTTTGTATGATATCCCTCTATATTTTGTCATCCGGGCCAGCATGTAGACAATATAAGAGCTCATGTAAAATGTTTTTGTTCTCCTTAGACTTCTGAGCTGCTCATGTAGATTATCACTGATCATCAACGCCCAGTCCACGTGCTCTTTGCCCTCCAGCACAAGGTTGATATAGTAGAACATCCAAGGTTCAAAGATGAACACTTGGGGGCACCCTCCAACTCTGCTCAACATCATGATTAAATCACAAAATTCCTGCCTCAAATCTTCTGAAATTATCTGCTTCGGCAGCTTTGTGCGAGTTGGCTTAGGCTTGTTCATCCACCTGGAGTTTATCAAGTTAGCACATCGATCAAATGTGGATGAGTACATTCTTTCAGCCCTCTCCCTCGTTTTGTAAATCATCTTTTCGTGAGTTGGAATTCCAAATGCCTCTCCAATTGCCTCAGGTGTAAGATTGGCTAACAACTTGCCATCCGGTGAAATGATAGTCCTTCGCTCCGTGTTGTAGCAATTGGCACATTCCATAATCAGCTCTGAGCACCGGATTGCTGGTGGAAAACCAGCAGCTGCGTAAAGTCCACTCCTGACAATGTTGTGCGAAGTGACTGACGGATGATGACCTCCAGTTCCCATTATTCGACTTCTGAAAGTCTCCAAGTTGAATGAGCCAAGATTTGTGTCACTTAACTTGCCCAATTTCGAAGAAAACTTTGACTCTGACAGGAAGGATTTTCTCCACTTCTTTATTACAGCCTGCCTTGATGTGCTCGCTCTGCCGGACTCAGCATGATTTCCTCTTCCTGCAGCTCTTCTGCTTGTTTCAGCCATTCTGCAAAAATAAAAGGCAGTCATTAGAGAATAAGATTTTAGAAAACAATAACATTTTGAGAGTGCTAGCAGATTTTCAAAAATAAAAAGGCTGCAACACTTCGACATTTTCAACCGCAAACCTCAATGCCTTGCTCACTTCAACACTTAGAAGTTTTTTTTTAGCTTGTAGCAACACAACGTCCAACACTTAGAAATATTTGCTTGCAGCAACTCACTTTCAGCAACTTGAAACTTCTCCTCTTAAATTCGCACTTTAGCAACTTTAAAAACCTTCTTCCCAACTACGCACTTTAGCAACTTTAAAAACCTTCTTCTCAAGTACGCACTTTCAGCACTTGAGAAGTTTCTCCGTTGCAAACTTGCACTTCAGCAATTTAAATCTTCTCTTCTCAAATTCGCACCCTTCAGCAACTTAAGAAGTTTCCTCTCAAATTCGTACTTTTCAGCAACTTGAGAAGTTTCTTAGCATTCAGCAACCGGTGAGGATTATGAAAAGAATCAGAATTCTTATAGCCAGGTCGAATTCTGGAAGAGGCTAATCTTAGCAAACTTTCGAATTTTCGTTTTCCCTCCTCTGCCGGTCGCAACACTTGTCATTCGAAGCATCGGAATATTTGACTTCTAGAACTTTGAAAATTCATCACCCCTGCACAGGCCTGCTTCATCATGTTTGCATTTTGAAATATTAAATCAAGTGTTCTTCATGAACAATTTCACTTCAACTAGCTAAGGAATTTTATGTCCGCTCTGGAAAAATCATTTCAAATGTTCAGCTCAATTCCGTAGGCCAAAGCATTTTGTAAAAACATTCATCTCATTTGCCTTAGAGAAATTTCAATTTCGCTTAGGAAATTCATTAAATGGGTGCCAGGCAAAAATCTCTATCAAAACAACGCAAGCAAGGTGTGGAACAAGTTTAAATCATCTCCCAGTGGGAAATGTCCAGTACCCAGAAGAAATTTCCCTTCAGAACTCATCATTTTCATGGGTATCCGGACGAAGGGGTACATTTAATTTTTATTATTTTGAGAAAAATAATAAATTTTGCTAGGGTTTGTTCATTTTTTATTTTGGACGCATTCCACACCCGCAATCTTCATTTTTCCTACTAGGCATTTTCCTTGATTTTCTGAAGAATTTCCCTTCTGTTCCCGGGCACGTTTCGCCTAGCACTTGGAAAATTTTAACTTCATCATCTCCTTTAGGCGTATCTTAATCTCACCTTGTAATGCCTTAGAGAAATTTTAATTTAATCAACTTACTCATGAGGGGCGCATTTTCATGTATCCACTTCCATTTTAACTTCTTAGGCATTTCCACGCCTTTAGCAACTTTCTCCCACTTTGCAATTTTTTTAAAAAAAAAGGCCCCTTCACCTTGGGCACTTTTCACCCCATGTGGAGGAATTTCTTTTAAGCTTGGGCGCATATCACATGTAGTGGAGGAACTCTTGGGCGCATTTAGAGGGGTGGGAAGGAATTCCCACGCCTTAATCATTTTTCCCCTTTGCCTTGTTCTTTCTTGGCGCACTTGCTATAGAGAGGAGGAACTTGAGGGCGCATTTGAGCATGTGAACTTCCATTTTCAACCTTGTGGGCACATTTCACCCATGCCACTTCCATATGAGGGCACATTTGAGGGTGTGTGAGGGAAATCTCACGCCTTAGAATATTTTCTCTTGCCTTGGCATTTATGGGCGCATTTCACATATGCTCAAGGAACTTGCATCTAGCTAGGGCGCATATGAAGGGGTGTGAAGGAATTTTATGCCTTAGCATTCTTTCTTTTCACCACGTTTTTCTTGTAGCCACCTTGGGCGCATTTGACATGTGGTGAAGGAATTTTCTCAAGCTTGAGGGTGCATTTCATCCCATGAGGAGGAATTCCTTATACTTAGTATTTTTTATCAACTTCCTCTCATACCTTGGGCGCATTTCATGCTTTCTCTTGTCAGCTCCAACTTGGAAATCTTCAACGCCCTAGCTACCCCTTACTATTCTATTTTTAGTAAATTCGGAGAAGTGTGCCTTTTCCATGCATTTTCACCTGTTCTGAACTGGAGCTGGCGTGATTAGGCCTCTTGTGACCTTGCTACCTTGTTTATACCTGTTGTCCACACTTGTCTGCTATTTTTAGCCCTCATGCTATTTTTAGTAAACCCTAATATTGATTGACCTCTGCAACTTCGTTTGACCTGAAATTTGCTCCACTTGACCTTGATGTTGTAACTGACCTGTTCACGCCTACCTTCGGCACAGACCTGCTATTTTTAGCCATGAGGTGACTTACTAAAAATAGTAAGTACTCGGATTGTGCTCAAATTTTGCCAGTAGGCAGCCTGAAAGATGCTGATCATGATGGTGTACCTCGTTTTGACAACTTTTGTGTTTCACTCCCTATTTTTAGGCATAACAGTGGAAACCCTAATTTGACTTGCATGTGCCCTGAACGGTTTCCGTTTGACTTGATTTCTGTTGTATGTTGTTCTGCTTGCTGAACTGAAGTGTCGGGGAGCTGCTGGGGTGAACCTGCTATTTATAGTAAGCGCCTGGAAAGTGATCAATCCGATGTCGGATGAGTTTGCCTGTCAAACTGCCCATGGGATCTCAAAAAAACCCAAAAAACTGGTCCACATGCGGACACTGGCTAAAAATAGTAAGTCCCTGAAAAATGATCCACCTTGTTTGCATGTCATATCACTGCGAAGCTCTCATAAAACCCATGAGGAATATCCAAACATGCACTGGAAAACTCTGCATGCACACCCTAAAAATAGCCTTTGAAGGCCTGAACTGCTAAAAATAACAAGTTGTCAGAATCTGTTCAAATTTTACGTGCAGGCACCTTGAAGTTACCTGGAAATGTTGAAGCATTCAGAATCCCGAAATTTTGAGAAAAAGGCCTCAAATTAGGTACTTACTAAAAATAGTAAGTTGTCAGATTTTAACGAAAATTCAGTGGGATCCTGCCTTGAGCCTTCTGATTGTACTGCTACGCTTAGATTTCACTTTGATAACCTTATTTGACCTCAAACAAACCTGAGGAATGAAAACCCTAATTTCACAGACTTAGCCAAAATTTCAACCCAGGTCAAATGACAGGACATCCCCGAAAGGACAAAAAGACCAGAGAGAGAGAGATGCAAAACCAAAGCCAAAAGACCAGAATGGAGCAAAAATTAGGGGGTCCCCATCTTGAATGGGGTGATGTGTGAAAAGGTCACAACAGGTTTGTTTATTCTGCTGATGAAATATGAATATTTTGATAACCCTTACTAGTATGCTACATCTAAGCCACTTCAAAGTATTAATAAACAATTTCGAATGATATTGAATCCCAACAAATAAAATATAAAACTTTACCAAAGATGCAGCGATTCCTTATTTTTTGGGTAGATTTACTAATAATATCATTTATTTGTCTCTTCTGATAGCACAGTGGATCCTTGGCACCTGAAATCTTCCTTTGATTACTTTTCGAAAGTAATTATAGAACATGTGGTGGATATAAAGGATATGGATCTTCAGACGGTTGACAGCAGATATCCAAAGTCCATATATTAATCGCTACTTCTAACGAATTTAAGGAGCAATATTACTTTAGTTCAAATGCAATGATCAGTCTTCAAATGACTCCTCAGAAAGTAACCTCTCTGCATCCATTTCAAAATGTGGATTATCTGTAACCTAGTGAAAATTATTCCTACTATCAAATTGGAAATCAGTTTCCTGTTTAGACCATTCATATTAGCCTAATTAGAAACAATTGTCTTCTAAATGCTTCATAGTGTCAGCATTCCCAAATTTCTTATTGTTCATTGTTGATCTAGCAATTCCCGCATGCTCAAAACCAGTGGTAGTAACTACTGAAACCTTTTCTTGAGCTTGTGGCTCTAATGTGTTTACTTCCTCATATTCCACCTTATTTTTTTATTCTACAATAGATTTCCCCAACTCTTTTTATGAGTCATTGCTTCTTTTCTACCTCTATCGTGACTAACATTAAGTGTCTCCTTAGACTCTAAAATCTAAGCTTCCTCACTCTCTGAAGTATTGTCATGTTCAAAGTTTTTATACCAAAACCTGATTTCTTTTGTTGTTTGCTTCTCATTGCCAAGGCTTGTGTTGTTACCCTCTAAGTGAAGAATGGAAAACTTAACAACTTCATCTTTTGTCATGGGGCTAAGAGAAAGATAGGTATCTAGTTTTTGGACTCATGCTCGTGCACTGACCTTCATTGAACCATCAAAAGTGGGAAGAGTCAACTTACTTAACCTTTGTTGTAGATCTTTGTAGAGTTGTTTTCTTTCTCCTCTTGTAATATTCCTTGATCTTGCATTATGAAATAAATGGAATCTGTCTTTTGATATTGGGATCAAGTCTTGAGTATGCATCTATGCACTCATCAAAGTCATTTGGTGCCATGTTTGGCTCTTTCTCTTCCCATGGCTGCTCAACTCTAGGTAAGAATGTGGGTTGTGTGACTCTAGGTGGTGATCCAAATGGAGTTCTATTGTTATATTCTAACCCTAAATGATTTGAATTACTAGCTTCTCCTCCATTTGTTTGTGCAAGCCAAGGGAACTGATTGTATTATTCATATTTTGAAGCATTTGAAGGAGTAACTATGTCATTTGTTCTTGTCTTTGTGTAATGTCCCCATTTTTACGACATATTCCGTGAGTGTTGGCCAATTTCTGAGGTTTTTGTAAGATCTAGGCGAGTTGAGAGAACTCCAAGGTTCTTGGAGAACATAGTTTCGGACTTACAAGGTTTATATTATTGGCAATGAGCTTTGTGGGCAATATTGATTTCAATGACACTATTTGAAGAGTTTTCTGACTTTTGGGGTGTTCTCCAAACATCTTGGAGAGCACATCTATTTATAGTAAGTCACCAAATTGGCTTCTATTATTCACCTGTTGCCTCAATGTCATATTGATGTAGTCAAATTTGGATTATGATGTGTTTCGGGATTTTCTACAACTTGGGGTGAAATAATTAAATTATTCACTTAAGTTATAATGTTTTATCATTATTTTTTATAACCTAAGTGTAATATCTTTTCGAAAAGGTATTTTAATTCCCCTTTTGGATGCCTAGGAGACATATGGGGGTCTTGCACATGAAAAAAGTTTTCTTTTATTTTAAAAAGGGAATTTGATGGAAAAGGTAATTAAATATTTGCACATAGTGAATTATTTAATTTAAAGAGTTGTTTTTTTTTTAAAAAGCAAAAAACAAAAGCTTTTTAGAAAAAAATGTTTTTTCCTGAAAATAAACAAAAATTTGCTTTTTTGAAAAAGCAATGACAAGACAAAAAGTGCTTTTTCGGAAAAAACAACAAAAAAGCTATAAAAGGAGGTGTTGGGGGCTCATTTGGAACATTTCCAAACATTGCAGATTATCGTCATAGGGTTCGATTACTTCCATACCTGAAAAGTGAGTGGATGTTCCCTGGCCATCATTTGCAACTATCGGCACATCTTCAACACACAATATTGACTCTTCTTCTGGAAAGTACTCCATCTCTACCTTACGTTCTATATCTGAATGGAATTCTCCCTTTTGTGCTTCAACATGAAGATCTATCCAAACCTCTTCTCTTTGTTGGACACCTTTTCCTTGCTCATGTTCAATGATTGGTTCCTCATGCTTTATGATTTCTTCCTGAGCATCTCCTCATGATTTTGATTCCTCCTTCATCAATTCTTTATTTTCTTTTATTCTATTTTCTTTAAATATCTTCAAGTACTCTTCATAGGTGACACTAGATTTATAAGTAGCATATTCTTGTACATATTTACAGTAGGCACTAAGCTTGCACTCATCTCTTTCTAGCTGATCCTCTATTGCCCTTTGAACAAGATCATCTTGTCATGTTTTGTTGAATATATTTAGAGTTCTAAGGCTGCTACAATATTGCTCTAGGAGTTGTTCAAGATTTGTGTCTTCTCTCTTTGGTAAGAACGTAGGTCACCAATCCATGTTCTTTCTCCAAGGTTCCCTTTCACTCATGTGTCCATTGTAGATCTGTATTCATAAAATCAGACCCGCAAGTTGGCAAGACAACCTGCTCTAATACCAATGTAATATCCTAGGTTTTCCAGTCACTTAGATCATATTAATTATAACAGCAAGACAATTTGTTCACACACACTCACAAAGTTTAAAAATCAGAAATACACACAAATTGATGTCCTCATCACAGATGACAGATTCAGATCTGGACTTTTGATCTATAATGGACATATAACATTTATCACTGTGAGTACAAATACAAGTGTTTAGGGTGTTACAAAGACCTGATCTGAATAATAACTCTTAGGTGTTGACCTGCACTCACAAGTTGAGGAAATGGAGATACACAGAGATGCTACCCCTTTAGTAATAGTGAATCTGCCCTTATAACACACTCTAAATTGCTCAGAAATACACACAAATTGATGTCCTCATCACAGATGACAGATTCAGATCTGGACTTTTGATCTATAATGGACATATAACATTTATCACTGTGAGTACAAATACAAGTGTTTAGGGTGTTACAAAGACCTGATCTGAATAATAACTCTTAGGTGTTGACCTGCACTCACAAGTTGAGGAAATGGAGATACACAGAGATGCTACCCCTTTAGTAATAGTGAATCTGCTCTTATAACACACTCTAAATTGGCAAATTGAGGTGTGAAACTCTCAATTATCACTGCTTAGATCGCAGCCCTCCTTATGGCAAGGATAAACTCTATATTCCCTTGCTTCCTAGGGTGTTCCTGGCAAACTTTCGCCTTTAGGAGCTCATGTCCAGGTCTGAAGATTATGTGCAGACCTCCAAAAGACCCCGTAATACCTAGATCTGAGTTAAATCTGCCACTAGGTGCAGAATTAATCAACAGGCGGCTTCAGATCCAATCATATAGCAACCTCCCGCCCCACCCGAATGGTAAACTCCCAATCTGCAATAGATTAGGAATGAGAATAGCTTGCAGGGATGCCTTGAATGAGCTGGTAGGGTTAGCACCACTTCAGCAGAGGGTTAGCAAGCCAAAACTCCTGAATTCGTCTCCCATCATGGTGCGCCTAGACCTGCAAATTAAAATTGGAATGATAAATCGGAAAGAAGATGAATTAGGAGACTAATGAAGGGTTAGGGTTTTTGTCCTAACCTCCATGTGCATACAACAAGGTTTTTGTCTTGCAAATATGGCGCGTAGAATTCATCCACAAATCTCCATGATACCTAGTTAAAGCCACCGACCCACTATATATATCATAGAAGCATAAATCTGCAAAAAATCGTAAAAATCGCGATTTTTAAAAAATCTGCAATGTTCCCGATTTTTTCCTCCAAAAAATCGTTAGAAAAACACGGAAAATCCGGAACCCTAAAACGCGTGAAAAAACCAAAAAAACGCGTGTTTTTTTGTTATTAATATGTTCGCTCCAGTCGTTATTTTCACAAATCGAAGCCACATTCGAGTTTTCACGACATCGGAAGTTTATGCAAGTGCTGCGACTGGAGATTGGTGGAGTTTTTTGCACCCGATTGTTGCAAAATATTCACACGAAATCAAACAGGTTCTTTTCTATTCATTTCTTTTATATATTCTTATCTATCATATCGTGGGGCATATGTGTAAATCTGGGAAACATCATAAGCATTGTATTTTATTACCGAATTCATATTGCATAGTTTATGTAAAAATATTGATACGAGATAGTGTTAAGCTGAGTCGATAAAAGTCTGGAGTTTCTAAAGCCTCTAATGTTAACATAGCTGAACCCGTTATCAAATATTTATCTAGCAACATTAGAAACAGTATCAAATATTTAAAAGTCTGGAGTTTATGTATAGAAACGGTATCAAATATTTATTTAATGGCCTCTAATTGTTTTTGCCTGGGCAGAGTTTAGAAATGTTCTGCCCTATTTTTAATTTGACTGTCAAAATTTTCATGAAAATGTTCAAAAAATAAGTAGGTTTTGTCTATTTTTCTATATTTTTTTTATGTTTTTTTTTTCAAATCCGATTTTTTCCCGATTTTTTTCCGATTTTTTCACAATTTTTTAAAAAATCCTGATTTTTTGGTTTGCCAATTTTTTCCCAAAACAATTTTTGCTGCTATTATTATATACAAACATGCCAAAAAAGATCCCAACCAAGTTGGCTAGTTAGGAGGAAAAATAAATTTAAATTTGAATTATTGTATTTATTAATTAGGTTGGCCCCAAATGGAGTCAACCAAAATTTTAAATTTATTTATTTCTTTCTTTATTTATTATTATTATTATTATATTTAATTAAAATATCAAACTAGTGTTTAAAAAAACTTTCTCCCACCTTGCAAAATTTTGAACTTCAATTCAGATTTGGGACATGAGAGTCCTCCCTTCCAAGAATTGTTTGCCCTCAAGCAATTGCAAGCCTGTGTCCATGAGTGTTGAGTCTATCAACAAGTGATGAAAGATATGATCTCCGAGGCACGACCACCTGTACCAAGTCTTCCGCTACTTCACTCTAATATAAACATCATCAAGCCAATAATTGTGAAGCAACTCATCATGATCCCAATGAAATAGTGCACCAAACATATCAGTACCGGGATTCCAAATCATCACACTATCACATCCAGCAAATATGAGGAAATAGATGTATCTCAAAGGGCTATCAGCACCACCCAACTTCCCAACTCCGAATGATCACCCATGGATGTGAAAAACACCCATCATAGGTGCATGAAAAAGCATATCAGCCCATCCTACGCCAGAATTTTTTTAAAAAATTATTTATTTAATATTATTATTATATTTAATTAAAATATCAAACTAGTGTTTAAAAACATTTTCTCCCGCCTTGCAAAGTTTTGAACTTCAATTCAAATTGGGTACATGACACTGCTAAAAAGTGGGAGAGTTTCTCTTTCTTGTTGTATTTGTTTACCATTGAAAAGTGGAAAAGTTGGCTTTACATTTCCAGTATTTTTTATGCTTTCCTACTAAAAAGTGGAAGTGCCAAGTTAACCCCACTGGATAAGTGGATTACTTTCAGCTACTTCATTTCAAATATTATTGTAATCCCGTACACCATATGCTCTCATCTTGCCCACACTAGGAACTTGGTGATTAGAAAGTGGAAAAGAAAGTTGTTTAGCAATTTCCATTCTGTGGAGCTAACAAGTTTTCAAAAAAAAATAAAATTATTATTACACTTTGCATATAAGCCTTCCACTCATTCTCTTATTTTTCCTCTCGATCGGCCATCTTATTCTTTCCTCTACCTCTAATTTGGTTGCTAGCCTCTTGTGATGCTACCTCTAGTCTTTTCTTTTCCCTCTACAATGCCCTATAATCTCTTTCGCTCCATTGCATAAACTAAATTTAGACTCACAGGCTGGCAGGACTGCCGCTCTGATACTGATTTTAATGTCCCATTAAAAATTTTAACATCTAAGAGGGAATATTTTGTAACATTTGATCGAGTTTAATTTTTAATTTCTATGGAATGACATATTTGCAGGAAACTATAATCTTTTTAATTGATATTTCTGATATTTAATAAAATAATATAACCCAATCTTTTTGTGCTGCGTGCTGGTCTTTTAATTCTGCTAATGAAATCTGAATGTTCTAATAACCCTTACTAGTATGCTACAGGTGGGCCACTTCAAAGTATTAATGAACAATTTCCAATCATATTGAATCCCAACAAATAAAATATAAAACTTTACCAAAGATGCAACGATTCCCTTTTTTCTGGCTATATTTATTAATAATATCAGCTTTTTCTCTCTTCTGGCAGAATAGTGGATCCTTAGTGCCTGAAATCTTCCTTTGATTACTTTTGGAAAGTGATTACAGAACATGTGGTGGCTATAAAGGATATGGAACTTTAGACAGTTGATGGCAGATATCCAAAGTCCATATATTAATCGCTACTTCTGACAGATTTAAGCAGCAATACTACATTAGTTATAATGCAATGATCAATCTTCAAATGATTCCTCAGAAAGTAACTCAATGTTACAACATATAAGCATTGGCTGAAATCTTCAATAAGATTTTGAAACAAACATTTTGCACAATGGCGATTTCCATGTGAAATCACTCTTGAGAAATTGTGGGTTTCCATCCCTCAATTTTTCCCATGAGGGGTTTATCCTCAAGTTAAATGAACTGTTGTTTCATGCTCTAATGGAGTAATTATCAGATAATAAAAGACGTGTTCTTAATATGATGCTTACTTCTCCTTGTTTGGTGTCACTTATATATCTTTTTCCTTCAATAGTCATGATTCTTCACATGCCCCTTGACTTTTGATTTAATTAATTTTTTATTTTATATTTTGTAATTATATTATATTTTATATATTTTAATTTTTTATTATTATTATAATCTCATTTTAAAAAGGAGACATTACAACTTGCATTAATTTAGATGCATAATGGTAAGCATAATTTTAATACTATAACTAATAATCACACACTTAATTTACAACTAAAACTAGAATTTTTCCATTATTTAGGTAAGTGTTGAAGATATCAATTTTCTTTTTCAAATGAAAAAAAGTGATAATTAGATAGATTTTCTCCACTTTATTAATTTATAAAATCTTCTCTTACTACATACAAAATCTGCTCCATGAATGATAAGCATTATTTTAGATTAGATGTTTGAACACAACATACAAGATTGTGTGCATTAGACTTAAATAAATAAACATCTGATAAAATTGCAAAATTTTTGATAAGATAGAATCGATTTAGAGTAATTTCCCCTACGCAAGATATGGAATATCTTCTATAAGTAGAAAGTGCCTTACTGGATTACGTTTCAACTCATCTTCATTCATGCCCATACCAACAATTCTATCTTGCTTGTAGCCCTTTGGATAATGACTAACCTGCAAATCATAATCATAATAATCCCAAAACAAATGAATCTCGACCAAGATGTGAGAAGAATCAAAATATAAGTGAAATAGATATAAAACATTAATATTAAGAACAGTATTACTTATTACCCAACTGCTGCACATATCAAGCAAAGTCACATCAGGAGTGTTGCTAGGAGGGAAAACAGAAGCATAAAATTGTGTAACAGCATTAATTGCAGGATCATCAATGTGTGTAACAAATCGTGGACTGGAATAAAAAACCTGATCAGGTGACCTGGAAACATGTTACCCAATATATGCTTAGCAAATATAAGACACACATTATGTCATTTAGTAACTCCAAAGGAAAATAGTATAGTATTTCGTAATAAATTATAAGAAGCTACCTATAATATTCTAATACTCAACTAACATTGAAAGGAAATACTTCAAAATGTGCATTATAATTATCTTTGTCACTTTACAAAGTGGATCATACATTCCTTAGACTAAGTTCATATAACCAAATTGTAAAATGGTTACCAACTTAAATGGGAAGGAAAAAGAAAACAGAGAAAAATGATAACAAGACTTACAAATAAAACTAGCTCTTTCTAGGTTTAAAATTTATAAAACCAACTTATCAAATGTAAAAGACAAATATGGCCAAAGATTTTTAATGCAGAAGCTATACAAAAGCTTCCATATCTACAAATACACAATTAACAAGAACAAGAACATAACAAGAAAAATTTCAAATAGAAATCAAAACAAATCCCTCATTATAAAAAATGTAAAATTCAAAAGAAAATTCAAGACTAAGGGGCTCCTTGTAATGTCCCCTTCTCGATCCTAAGCTTTTTAGTGGCCATTACCCTATTTCCAAAGTTCCCATAGGCTAAATGGATGGGATAAGGGGACTCCAAGATCCTTGGAGGATGAAGTGGTAGCAGTTCTTGGTTTCTGATGTTGGTGTTGAGCTCAAGGGATGATTATGAGTTGAAAGACACTCTCCGCAGTTTTATTAGATGATCTTGGTGTTCCCCAAACTTTTTGGAGAGTTCGTCTATTTTTAGAAAGTCACCAAAATGGTCCCATTCACTCATCCAGTGCCTCCACATCACTTTAGTGCAATCAGAATTGGATTCTAAGTTGATTCAAGATTTTCCATCAAAGGGGGGTAAAATAATTTAATATTTCACTTAAGTGTAATGTTTATTTTCACTTAAGTGATTGTAATGTTTTGCAAAATTGAAAAAGTACCCCAAGTTGGATGCCTAGCCTTGAGGAGGGACATTGGCATATGAGGGGTTAATTTTATTTTATAAAAGCAAATTCAAAAAAGAGGATTATTTTAATATTTTTCAAATTTGTAATGTCTCCCAGCAAAAAAGTTATATAAGGAGGCCATGGGGAGCTCATTTGGTCATGTTGATTTGAGATAATGAAGTGCTTTTGGGTTTTTGGATTGAATCCTTCGATGCTTTGAGGACGAAAACCCTCAAGGTGGATCTAGTTTCAGATTTGAGAGATACTCCCTAGCTGGACATTGGTGTGGCTTCACTGCAAAAGTCACCATTGGAGCCTTGGTGAAGTTTTTAGTTTAATCATGATGAATTGTTTCGATGTTTTCTAATAGCTATATATATTAGTGTGCATTTGAGTTGTTTGGCATTGTTTGAAGTTGCAGATTTTAGAGTGTTGTTTTAGACCATTTTTTCCAATTGTTGGGCCATACCATTCCTAGCCTAGTTGTACGACCTTTTTGCTCATTCAATTTGAAGAGATATAGTTATCATTTTGGGTATTGGCTTATCTTCTTCCTCAACCTTGGGTGACCTGTTTTGCAAGGTTGCAGATTTTTTGAAGATGTTTCTGGTTTTTCCCAAGCTGGTCACCCCCCTAGCAAGCCGTACACCTCTTGGGAAAAGGCGTGGGACTTTAAAGGGTGAAACATCCCTCTTTTCTGGCATCTTTCGACTAGTTTGGAGGTGCCTAGACCTGGTTTGAAACCTGCAGCTCATTTGGGAGTGGTCTTTGGTCACGTTGATGAGTTTAGGGATGATTATGAGGTTTCTTATTGAGGATTTTTCAAATGAGACATTGATGGATTCCAACTTTGAGCCAGTTGTTCTTTCATTTTTAATTAGTGGTCAAGTATATCATATTCCTAATTTGCTGAGTTGGCATAATTCCATCAATTTGCAGCAAGTGGGAGAATTTTCAGATTTGGTTCAAGGCTTTTCATCTCACACATGGATGTATGGTGGCTGTCCAATAATGCTGAGCATAATTTTTTTCAGATTTGACATTGATGACTGTAGCTGATTACTTGGGTTTGTATGCACATAATTGTCACTTCAGTACATGGAGTTTGAGTGACAATTCTTTTGAGGTTTTGGATTCAGGGATTTGCATGACTTTAGAGTGCTTCACAGGATAAAGTAGGGAGATAGAATTGCAGATTTTGGTCGTATTAGAGTGGAGCAGCAAATTCGTGGGGAGCTTTCACAAGATTGGTATGGGGTCTTGGTAATTGGTCATGGTATATGTTGACGGGTGTTTTATGACCGCACCAACACAGAATAAAGTTTCCCAACGGATACTCTATCCTCTCTTGAACAAAGTATTCTGCATGCTAAGATTGCCAAAAAGATCATGCATTCAACTCCAAGGTTCCTTATGCAGCAGATAGTCTCAGTTGGCTTGATGTGATTTGCTGGTTATTCCAAGGGAACTTACACAATTGTTCGATCGAAAGAGAAGAACTTGCAAGACACAAATGATTTGTCGATAATGCTCAGGTTCCTAAACTAATCGAGAGAATACTAAAAGTAAAAGGATAGGGATAGGGGTTCTACTGTCTACTCCTAAATGTGGGATACAAAGATCAATTCTTGCAAGCTCAAACCAAGTTCTGCTTTGCCTCACTTCGGACAGCCTCTACAGAGCCGGTGCGATCTTCAAGGGGATAACGAAAGATGTTCAAACTACGACCCAACATGCAAATACCATCACAACGATGCATACTAGCACATGAACCGTAATTGAAGTTAAGTGCAAAAGTGTTCCAGTTGACCACGCAAGGCGAACCCACCGTCAGTGAGCCCGCTAGTGGTATGGATAAATAGAGCTTACTCAAACTAAACAATGCATTCCACAACTACCAACTACTTGCATGAAATGAAACCTACTTTACTTTAATCTACTTTACGATCCTAAGTGAATTGGAAAGATGAAAAAGCCTTGCTAGCTGCTCACAACAAAAAGTAGAACCACCAAGCCATGATAACTCTTTATATCATGAGAGTGTTCACAACTTCTTTTTACAAAGCCTTCAAAGGGAAAACTTTCTTTCCTCCTCAATCTAAGCTATGCTGACTTCTAAGCTATTCACTATATGCTCTCTCTATTCTCTGACTTAACTCTACTTCTTATCTAATTCTAATTATTTACAGATGAGGGGGGGATGCCCCTTTTATATCTAGCTCAGTCCCGTGGATGGCTCAGATTTGATTACAATGAAGGGCTCAGATTGAGCCACATATGCCCTAATCAAGGCTCTGCCCTAAAAACCGCCACAGAGAGGAGTGGGGCAATAAATGAATAGAAGATTCTCCACTCCTCCGCAGGAACCACTATGAGTAATTAATGTCCACCATCTTCTTCTAGAAGATCATCATCTAGAAGGGTGTTTCCTTTCTCCTTTTCCTTAGCCCCAAAGTCAATGAATCTGGTTAGCACAGCCTCAACTTCTTGATCTGAAATAGGCGGGATGTGATCAAGTTGAAACTCCAATACTGTAACTGTTTTTCCATGCCGAGCACAAGACTTTCTCCAGGCAACTAAAGCATCCTGAGTATTCTGAACAATGCTGGAGAAAGTGGAGGTTTTTTCAAAATCATCCTGAACAAAGTTCTTCACCTCCGAAAAGAAAGGTACCAATCTACACTTCAAATCATCTGCAGTTATCTTCTCAGAAGTCAGCCTCCTAGCAAAGATAGCCTCCAACGTATTGAGGACTCCATCAAAAATATTCGTCATAGCCTTTCTAACTCGGACCGAATCTGCCTGTGCTACGTCAAAGAATCCTTGGCCTGTGACCACTGAAGAATACCAGCCGACGATTCATAGCTATCACCCTCTTGTATCACACCTCCCCCAACTTAAGTCTGTAAGGGTGTGTGCATCAAAGCCTCCAGGCGAAGAACAACCTTGATCTGATAGATGCAAACCTCACCCTAAGCCTGATTAACTGCATCCATTCGCGCCATTATGTTGGAGGCCTGCCGATAGGCATGAGCAAGATCCTCCATAAACTTCTTCGTCTCAGTGCGAACATTAGCAACCCATTTATCTGCCTCCTGCGCCATCCTTCTCAAATCCTCCAAACCGCTGACTAACTCTCTAGGAAATTCGGCTGGGAGCTCAATTGCAGGATTCTCTTGCCCACAAGGATCGGACAAGTGTTGTACGTAGCCAATCAATGTTTTGTGCTCTTTCTTCAATCTTTAATATTTGCCTTCAGTGCGGAGTAACTTGTCCTTGAGTGCCTGATAGGAGTTATCTCACTCCTCAATTATCTGTGTTCCAATAGGGCGGCCTAGCTCCACGGTAGTGATCACATAGTTTTCTGGAACAACCTCATCTCAATCGCACTCCACCCTAGGTATAGCCACGTGAAGTGTACGAGAGCCATCCTCATCTGTTGAAATCTTTGAAAACTTTCTAGCCTTCTTCTTTGTTGGAGGTGCGCTGATCCTACTCAAAAATTCTTCCATCTCAATTATTGGATCAGTTTTTTCATCAGGATCGCATCTCATCCTGTCCCTTAGCCATTTTGGCACCTCCTGCTGCAAATCAAAAATAATGAATGGCTGTTCATTCCTTGCTTCTTCTTCATGAACTTCTTCTCTCCCCTCATCTTGACGAGGCTCATAAATCTCTATAGACTGAGTATCTCCTGAATTTTAGGCCTCCTGCCATGTAGTAGTGTCCTCCTCGAGGGCTGCCTCAATCTCACGCTGGATGCGAGTATCGGTGGCCGTTTCTTCTTCTATCTCCTGCTGATTTTCTTCCCTAGGTGCATTGATGCTCTGGCCAACCGACTCCCGACGAGTTGGCTGATTTGTCTCTTGTAATTCATGTTCTTCGTTCAACTTTGCTCTCTGATCAGCAAATAGTGAGACCTCCTGCATGCTTGGAGAATGCGCCCTTGATGGCGTATGTGATGCCTCCTCAATTCTTTGAGTCTCAGGCTGGATTGATTCTTTTCCTCGTGGCTTTAGAGCTTGAGCAACCTGTTTCTTCTTCCTAACAGCTGGTGATCTATGATCTCCCATTAAGTTATAAACTAAGTCACTAGGTTCGAATTTGGCAACATTAAAATTCGAATGAAGTTCGACAAGGAAAAAAATCGAAAAGTATAAAATTCAGATTAAATTCGTCTTACGTAAATTTGTTTTTTTTTAAATATTAAAAATATATTCACAAAAGATTAAAATATTTATATATAGATAGAGAGAGAGAGAGAGAGAGAGAAAGAGAATATCATGCATTATGTATATAATAAAAAAAATTATCATGAAAATTATATTCATAATTTATAAATTAAATAATATTAAATATATGATGTTATATTAATAAATTAAAAATATTGAACTTTAAATATAATTGTATTAAATATCAAAATATTAAAGTTTTATTTTAATGATTTCTTGAATTAGGACGAGATTGTAGGTATATATTAGACTTTGCTTATATTATGCACCCAGATCCCAAGCGCTATAAGACAAATAATAATTAAAAGTGCTAGATTTTATTTAACTAATAAATTTTATTTTTACCATTAATAAATTAATTACCAAAAAAATATTTAATTGATTTATATTTAAAAAACACATGATTAATAAGTGAAATAAAATAATACTAAATATAAGTATATTTAATATTTAAATTTTAATATAAATTTATATTAATTTTAATATAAATTAAATAATTTTGTTCTTTTAATTAATGTCATAATTCAATTAAGATTGTTGTTTAAAATGTTATTAAATATTAAAAAGTTCTAAAAAAGTATAATAAAAATATAATATTTTATTTTAAAATTTTATAAAATATAAAAAAATGAAAAAAACGTAATAAAATTTTTACCTTTTTAAAAAATTATAAACTATAGAAAACTTTAAAAAACTAATAATATTTTAAGATTTTATAAAGTGAAAAACAAAACAAAAACCTAATAATAATAATTTAAGATTTTATAAAGTCTAAAAAACAAAAAAAGCCTAAATTTAATGGAAAGCTGAAGTTTTTGCACGGACGCTTGGAGTGGCGGACGAGTTGCAGCTTGCAAAGACAAATCCTCCTCACGAATTCGTCTAAAATCTCCACAGCAAGTGTGTGAATCTCCTCAGCTAGCGCGTGAATCCAAGGCCCAGTGTGTGGAAGGCTCAACAATGCAGTCGAGAGAGAAGAGTTCAAAAAGATCCACAATGAAAATTAGCCCAGTCTCCTCCACAACTAGTGCGCAACTTCTTATGCACTTATAGATTTACACGCTGACCTATAAGATCCTTATAGTTTCTCACGAAATTTTGACGAACCTGTCATAGTTTGGAATTTTCTTTCCTGAAGTTCGAAACAAAAACCCTAAAAAACGTATTAAAAATATATATTTTTTGAAAAAATCAGTCACGTGTTCCGTACGAATATATTGGCAAATTTTTATGAATTTGATTAGTTTTGTATAGATTCGCCGAATTTCGAATTTGATGCCGAAAATTCGGTGAATCCGGTGACTTAGGTTATAAGGGGAATTGACCTGCCCTTAAGCCGATTCACACGCCTCTCCACCCAACTCCTTGTGAATGTCAAGACTGGTATGCAAAGTGTATCCAAATCTGTAATCTTTGGCTCTGACCAATCCGGAAGTGGGAGTGGCGTATTCCTTATTGTCTCATAATCAGCCTGTATAACATTTATATCTTCATCCACCTGGTCTGGCACCGGAACAATCTCACATCCCCTAATCATGTCCAACGATATTGTTGTGACCTTTTTCACACATCACCCCATCAAGATGGGGACCCCCTAAATTTTGCTCCATTCTGGTCTTTTGGCTTTGGTTCGCTCTCTCTCTGGTCTCTGGTCCTTCCGGGGATGTCCTGTCGTTTGACCCAGGTTAAAGTATTGGTTAAGTCTGTGTAATTAGGGTTTTCATCCTTCAGGCTTATTAAAGGTCAAAGTGAGTTATAAAATTGAAATCTAAGCTTAGTACAGCAGTCAGAAGACTTCCAGCAGAGTCCCCCTAAATTTTCACTGTATTCCGGCAACTTACTATTTTTAGTAAGTATTCAATTTGGGACTATTTTATTGAGATTTTGGAATTCTGTCAGTTTCACTGCATCCGGGTAACATCAAGTTGCCTACACGTAAATTTTGAGCCAGATCAGAAGACTTGCTATTTTTGGCAGTTCAGGCTTCAAGAGCCATTTTCAGGGTTTCCACATGAGCTTTTCAGATGCATGTCTGGAGAATCCTTCTGGGTTTTCCAAAACCTTCGCAGTGATGTAACATGCAAACCGAGACGATCACTTTTAGAGTTTAGCCTTCGGAGGCTATTTTTAGGGTTCGCATGCAGTGTTTTTCAACGCATGTCGGGTTTTTCCTTCTGGGTTTTTCAAGAGCTTCGCAACGGTGTGACATGCAAGCGGAGAAGATCGAGTTTTGAGGACTTACTATTTTTAGCCAGTGCATGCATGCAGACCAGTTTTTTTGGGTTTTTCTGGGTTTCTTGAGATCCCACGGGCAATATGACATGCAAAACCATCTGGCAGTGGATGAGTCACTTTTTCAGGCAGTTTCTATTTTTAGCGGGTACACTCTGGCAGCCGCCCCCAACACTCCAGTTCAGCAAACAGAACGACATGCAGAAGGAACGAAGTCAAACGGAGACCGTTCGGGATACATACAAGTCAAATTAGGGTTTCCACTTTTATAGGGGGTAAAATCCAAAAATAGCCAAAACGAAGCACCCCACCAATGTCAGCACACTTCAAGGTACCTGTTGGCAAAATTTGAGTGAAATCAGAGAACTTACTATTTTTAGTAAGTCAGGGCACGGCTATAAATAGCAGGTCTGCACCCGAGGTTGGCATCAGAGTGACACTCAAGCTATCAAGATCAAGCGTTGCAACTTTCAGGCAAAACGAAGCTACTGAAGTCAGAAAGTCAAAACTTACTATAAATAGCAGGTGGCTATAAATAGCAGGTCAGGGCAGAGGACTGGCAAAACAGGTTCACAAGGTGAAGAAGATCATATGATGAAATTTTTAGGCAAAACGGAGCCTTAGAGGTTGAAAATCAAGGGACTTGCTAAAAATATCACAACTTGCTAAAAATAGAATGCAAAAGCAATAGCAAGCAGAGACATGAAAATTTTTCTAAGTATGGGAAAATGAAAGCAAGAGCTCTAAAAGGCGCCCACCTCAAGAATGAAATCTGGAAATTTTCTAAGTACAAAATTAAAAGTTGAAGCTGCAAAATGCGCCCATCTCCAGCTAGGAAATGCGCCCAAGTCAAGGGGTCAAGAGGCTAAAAACGCCTAAGGCATAATTGAAAGTCCAACATGAGAAATGCGCCCAAGTTGAAAGCTTGGCCTAGTAAATGCGCCCACCTTGCAAGAGATTTAATTCTAAGGCAAAAATGGAAGTAAGACCCCTAATATGCGCCTAAGGAACAAGAGGTTAAGTAAAAACGGCTAAGTATGGAATTGAAAGCCCACCTAGCAAAAGGCGCCCTCAAATGGAAGCTCATATCTCAAAATGCGCCCAAGGGGTTAAGTAAAAGGAAAAAGCCTAAGGCAAAAAACAAAAGCTTCAAGGTCAAAATGCGCCCTCACATGAAAATGTAGCCTATGAAATGCGCCCAGCCAAGATGATTTTATAAAAAAATTTCTAAGGCATGAAACAAAAGTTGCCTAGTGGAAATGCGCCCAAGGTTATAGAGGTGTTTGAAAATTGTCTAAGGCATTTAGAATGAAAGCACATCACCTCATTTGCGCCCACCTTGTGATGGGGCCTTGAAAACGCCTAAGTGTTTGAAAATAAAAGCTAGCACACATATTTGCGCCCCCAAGGTAAAAGGAAAATCAAGTTAGAAGCCTTGAAATTTTCTAAGGCAAGGAAATGAAAGTTGGAGGGGCTAAATGCGCCCATGATGAAGATTAAAAGCTCATGTGTCTAAATGCGCCCAAGGGGTCAAGAGGGTGGAGAAATAATGCTAAGGCATGGAAATTTTTTAAATTTGAATAAAATAAAGTGCCAAGGAAAGAAATCCGCCCTTGAAGTGTTGAGAGGTTGGGAAAATAAACTAAGGCGTGGGAATTTAAATGTGGACTCCACACAAAAAAATATACGCCTAAGGGAGGATGAGATTTTTTTTTTAAATTTTCACAAGGCATGGAGATTTTTTAATCAAATAAAAAAATATACCAAGGGTCAAGTACGCCAACAAAGAAAATGTTAGAAAATTTTTCTAAGTGAGATAACATTTCACTAGGGAAAAATACGCCCTTGGCATGGAAGGATGATTTGATGAATTTTAAAATTTTCCAAAGGCAGTTGAAGGTTGACGAATATTTTTCAAGGGGAAGATTTAATATTGATGAATATTTTCCATGGGTCAAATGGAAAATTAAATGAACCTCTTTAAACGGCACCCGTGAATTGACAGAATTTTAAAATTAATTTCCTAAAGGAAATTTTAATATTTTCAGAGGAATTTCGTTTTGCCTAGATTATTTTCCTAACGGAAATTAAATCTCAAAGGATGAATTATTTCGAGCAGGCAAATAATTTTTAATCACCCGGAGTTGAACATTTTAAAGAGAGAATTTAAAATGTCTAAGGCAAATTTTATGAAATCGAGGATTTAAATGACAGACATTTTAAAAGTTGGAAATAAATTTACAACTCCCACGAATTTTTTCGAGTTGAATTTATTTAAACACTGTGAGATTTTAAAATGGAATTTTAAATCAAGTCAAGTGATTGTTTTTCTCGCGAGTTGTTTAAATCGCCAAGAGTTAACTGGCGGACTAAGAGGAAAATTCGAAATTTGAAGAGGAAGGAATCATTATTAATGGCAACTGCCATAATGACCGGCTGACGACTAGCCCACTACTGCGCTTGAATTAGAAGATTCCGAACGAAGAGAGTGGAAAATTGATGAAGGTGCTAAAAATAGCCCCAGCACTACTTAGCAGGATTCTCCGAGAAGAATTATTTAAACAATCTCTTCTCTCATTTCTCCTCACCTTTTTTTTGAAGTTGAAGTTGCTGAAGAAGTTCTTGAAATATTTTCGAAGTTGTTGAGGAGAGAATTTCTTTGAGAGTTTCGGAGTGTTGAATTGTTGCAAAGTGTTGAGTTGCAGAAATTTATATTGTGCTGGGGATTTATTTCGAAATTGCTAAGTATTGAAGTTGCACGAAAGTTGAAGCTTGCTGCAGATTTTACTTATTCGAGCTGCTAGAAGTTGAAAGTTGCCGAGGTTGACGAAGTCGAGACAAAGGATTTAATTCATTTTGTGCTGAGAAAGTATCCACATTGCTGAAAGTTGGTAGTTGGCTGCAATTTTCTTCGCCAGTCGGAAGTGCAGTCGTTGAAAGCTTTTTTATAAGCTTGAAGTTTTTTTTATACAGTATGAGGTTTGGAGTTAGTAATTTATGCTGAGAGTTTTTTTTTTCAAAAAGCTAACTCCACATTCGCAGCCGTCTCGGAGGTTACTTCATTTTATTTAAAAAATCTGCAGCCTAGCTTATTGCTATTCTATTTTATTTTGCAGATGGCTGGAGCAAAGGATGTTGCAGAGCCGTAGGCAGAGCTGCAAACACTGAAGCAGGCAAGGCTAGCTCATCCCGGCAGGCAATGATTAAAAGGCTCGCTAAGCCATTTCTCCCAAAGTCAGCAATAGTTTCAAAGTCGGCGGGATTAAATGACACCAACCTTGGTTCATTTAATCTAAATGCACTCAAATCGAGGATGTTCGGGCTAGGGGGCCATCAACCATCAGTCACGGCACATAATATAATGAAGTGGAATCTATGCAGCTGCTGGTTTTCCGCCAGCAATTCAGTGTCCGAAGCTAATTATGGAGTGCGCCAATCACTACAAGCCAGAACTTAGGACGATTGTCTCTTCGGATGGTAAACTGCTCACCAACTTCACACCGGATGCCATCGGAGAGGCATTTGGGATTCCGACTGCTGAGGAGATGTTATACAGGACAAATAAGAGGGCAGATAAGATGTACTCTTCCTCTTTCGAAAGAGTCACTGCAGTCATCAACAGAGTTTGGATGCAGAAGCCGAGGCCACCCCGCACTAAGCTCCCAAAGCACTTCAAGGCACAAAAAGAAGAAGAAGAAAGGCGAAAATCAAACGAAAAGGGTAAAGAAGTGCTTCCCACTTCTAAACTCAAATCTTCACAAGAGATTACTATGCCAGTTGCTCAAGAGACGTCTTCAGCAAATTTTGACATTGTAGCTTCCATGATGAAGACCAAGGTACAAATCTCACAACTGGAATATCTTCAGGACCATCCAGAACAACTAGATCAGATTCTCAAAGTTGTAAAGAAGCAGGCTGTGCTCAAGTCATCTGTTCCAACAGAAGCAAAGCCTGAAACGGATCCTGGTAATTGTGTGACTCTGTCAGAAGTAGAAATTGAAGAACAAAACATTGCTTGTTCTGAAAAGAGACCGACAGAGGATACAAAGTCATGGACAGTACAGTTGGATGGAGATTGTTTAAATACAATTTCAGAAGAAGGGGAATTGATCATCTCCCCTAAAGGACAATTGCACCCATTCGTGCAATTGGAATTCACTAAAGGTGAAAAGGAGGTGCTTTTGCAAGGCCTCAAAGATGCCAAAGACATGGGAATCAAATTCCTATGTGTTAAAGGTGATGTAGAGCTGATCGATGAGCCGATCAAAGGATATTTTCAGATCAGAAAAGATCACCTATGGCATTATAGAAATCTAGTTTGGAACTCAATTGACTGGTTTGAAGAAATCAACATTCCAAGGATGGACTACAACAGTACTGATACCTCAGGGGTATCAACTTTCCCATTTGCAGCATATTCTAACTTTTGTAAGACTATCTTTGCATGGATATATGAAAACCTGAGGATCTTCATTCCAGAAGGATTGCCTCCTACAATGCCCATCAAAAGAGAAGTAAAGCCTTTCAGGCAGAAACAACATCGGTGGGAGGCTCTTCGCGCTGCCATGCAGCGAACAATATTCAAAGCACTTCAACCTTTCGGGGGTGGAGTAAATTTTCTTTAAGTAGTTTTTATTTATGCTTTATCGTAATGTCGTATTGTGTTTCCCCGTTCAATGATGTTTTGTCGTGTTTTAGGTGATTAAAATAGGTAGTTTTGTTTTAGGTAATTTTTAGGAAAGTCCAAGTGTATTAGGTGATTAAGGAAAAGTCCTGACTCCAATGCCCAATGTTAAAGTCAATGGTCTACGAAACCAAAGATTCCTAGATTCTCCTATGCCGTAAGTATCCGACATGGTCACCAGACGGAGCCTAATGTTGTACCCAAACCGAAATTTTTGCTTCATTAAGGCATTTTGCTTAAAATGGTCTAAACCTTGTAAAAGTGGGGTCAAAACTCAGTTTTTGGGCAAATAAAGTATGGGCTTTTAGTCAGTGTGATGCCAGGAAGATACTGGCAAAATTTGAAAATTTTGAAAATTAGGGTTTCTGAAATCTATTTTTAGCGCGAAACCCTAAAAAATAGGAAACTTGTCAGAATTGGCTGAAATTAATTTTGATTGGCTTATTTCACATCACAATCACAATGGTGAAGTCGATTTCAGTTAAAAGTCAGTTTAAGGCTGGTGGGTAGTTTTCACTTTTTCAGGAGAAAAGTTAGGATCTTCGAGGTCATCAATGGCAGTTGGCCAGTACCAGGTATCAATATCTAAGCCTGAAACTCAAAGAGGAACGCTCTACGATAAAAGATGTTGGAAATAATGCTTTTGATGGAGGGGATTTTCAGATTGGCAAAAAGTGCTAAAATATTCTAAGTCTGAGAACTTTTCACTATGTAACGTAGTAGACACTTGCGCAATCAACGTGCAAATCAACTTTATAGTGTCCGTACATGTGAAAATGATGAAGTATAGTCATCCACACGCCTCAGCAGTCACAACGCTTCGACATGGTCAACCGCAGGGATGGATACAGCATTTGCAAAAGCATAAAATGGTGAAAATCAATGAATTCAAAACAAATCTGCTCCCCTGTAGCCTAGGGGCGCCCTTCCATTTGAAGGTCAAGATTTGAGTGTTTTGGATTAAGAACACATTCATTATGTTCAGTTTTCAGTCGGCTTTCCGATTAGCCATGAAGCAGGATTATCCGAGTTACAGAACTCCGGCAAACGAAGACAGAAGCAGAGGTTGCGAAGAGTGTTTTCATCACGGAGGCAGTCTAGAGATGCAAATCCGCTCCCTTCTAGCCCAAGGGCGATTTTCTTTTTGAAGGCCCAGATCTAGATGCATGTGTGTTTTGATGGTTTTAGTCTTTGCAAGATTAGTTTAGCTTTTCAACGAGCTATCAAGCGAAAGCGTATCCAGTATAGAAATCCGGTTATCAGCATTAGAAGTGGAAATTGCAGGCAGGATACATGTCAGAAGAAATGAATTCAAAGCAAATCCGCTCCCCTGTAGCCCAGGGGCGATCCTGAATATGACTGGTTTGATGGATGAATTTGCAATTAAGGTCTTCCTGAGATCTCTTCCAGCTCAGTTCAGTTTTGCAGTGTATCCGTTCACAAGACGATCCGATATTCTGAGTAACTGTGACAGAGGTCCTACCGAGCACGTAAAACAGAGGATGGTGAAGCGTAGCTACACAAAGCTGCACAACTGTAGGCTAGGGGCGATTCTCCTTTAGGCCTGCCAGACGGGGTTATTTGCAATTACAGTCTTCACAAGACTTGTGTGCAATTACTCAAGCTATCCAACGAGTCTAGCCGACAACCTCCGGGATTTGGCGAATGCTCGTACGTGCAAGGTCAAGATGATAATACTGTGAAGAAGAGCTGATTGAAGGCAATTCAAAAAATGACTAAGTGTAAGAATGTTATTTTCTTTGAAAAAGGCGATTTTCTTTTAGAGGCCTTAAAAGCAATTTTCTGGCTTCGTCGTCTCCAAGAACATCTCTTGCAAGTTGACCAAACTATACAGCAAGACAGATGGCACGCGTATCGGAACATTCCAGTTCCCGGTATCAAGGGTCAAAGTATGGTGTTCAGTTGAAAATCACACTTTTGTCAAAATGGTGTTTGAGCTATCACAGAATAGGGGCGCTCATTCTTTTGGGGTTCTTAATACAATTTTCAAATCCCTCATATACAGTCATTGGATGTAGAATACTTCTAGTCATGCAATGAATCCATTATTCAGTCAGTGGAGTTCATCATTCACCGCCAACGGCAGTTTGAAGCATCAGAAGGCAGAACGAAGAAATGACTTAAGTCTGGAGTCAAAACATCAATTTAATCAGAGGCGCCTAATTTTCTAAGGTATCAGATGATGATTTTAGCAATTGTTGCTCCCAGCAGACATTTCATCCTTGTCATGCAAGCTTCGTGGTGGATATCTTAGGACGGTCGCAGGATCATTCAATCATCCGGAGATCAGAGTTGAACAGGGTCAGTTGTAACTTTGCAGTCAGCTACAAAATAGGAGATTCTCAAAAATCTCATAACTCTTGCAAATGGAAGCCTAAAAGATCAAAATTTGACTTTTTAGAATCAGGGAAGTGTGTTGAGCACAACAAGATGTTATTTTTGGCAAAATGATAAGAATAATATTTTTGCATGCAAGGCATTAAAAAGTGACGAATTTCTTCAAAGATAAATCTTGGTGCCACTTTTAGTTCTTTGCATGCTTTGAAATTAAAATATTATTTTTAGTCTAAAGACTCAGAGACGGTGGCAGTTCAACTAGAGAGGGGCCAATCGGATTCCTTCTTCACGGTTAGGGTTTGAGCTTGCAGTCTTGCTTTTGTAGTACGATTTTGCTCTAGTTATGCAAGCATGGCATTCATCATTTCATTCATCCAGCTTGAGCAGAGGTGAATTCTTTCCAGAGTTGGGCGAATTTCTTCAGCGGTCAGTTGTGAAGGCATAAAAAATATTCTTTTGCAGGTACAAGTCAAGATTCATCAGCAGAATTCAAGGCAAAGTGGTGATTTTGACAGAAGAAGATAATAAATAAATAAAAATTAAAAAACATCTTTCTTCTTCTCTAGATTTCTTCCATCTTCTCGTCTTAAAATTTTCTCACATGTTTGAAGAATTGGCGTTTTTGGCAAAACAAATCATCCGGGTTGATTCAGAATTGCTTTCTCAGCAAAACCCATGTGCTAGAATTTTCAAGAAAAATTTGTTCCAGAGCATCAGTTCTTGAGGCTTTGATTTTCTGAAGTGAAATTCCTTTGCATGGTGGAGTAGAAGTCGATATTTTTCGAATCTAACGTTGTGGGTTGTCTTAGAAATATCTTCTGGACAAAACCCATATCTTAGATTTTCTCGGAAAAAAATGTCCTCACAGCCCCTCAGATCTCAACTGAAAACCTTTTGCATGCGGGCCTAAATCACATTTTTTCACAATTCTAACATTGTGGGTCATCTTAGAATTTGATTCTACATAAAACCCACGTCTCAGAATTTTCTGTGAAAATTGCCCTCCGACAAGCTATTTTAGCCTCATTAGGAGAGATTTTTGGTTTTTTGGAGAAGTTGTCAGAATATAGCCATGTTCACAGTCAACAGGCGAGTTTTTCAGGATGTAGTTCATGCAGAACGAATTCAAGACCAAGTCAGTCTTAATTCATGATTTCATCAGAAAAGCTGACATTGATTTGTATCAAGCGCATCGGAAAGCATGTTCATTTGTATTTCTCACAACCAAAGAGTTCGCAGTTTCATCATGCAACACTCTTCCATAAAGAAAAGCATGAAAAACGTGAGAAGCATCAAGCTGCAGAGGAAACAGTGGCCATCACTTCAGTTACAAAGCCGTCATAGTTACAGAGATTTTCAGTTTTGCTTGAGTTGCTAAGAAGCAGTGAATTGACAGTTGAGACATGTGACGACCTCTAGATGGTGATGCAGTCACTAACCTCGTGGAGGGGTTACTTGCTCGAGATCAGGGTCAGTGAACTTCAGTTCAAGGCGTCCCACCTTTTCCAAGATAGACATTAGACACAAGAGTTAAACTCGAGGCTTCTTTCCGAGTTAACTGGTTGTTACACATTGCATGTATGTCTTTCTTGGAAACATCTACGTACACTTGGAGCTTAGATTAGATCTTTCAGTTAACTGATGATAGCATTCCAGTTGACTTGCTTTCAATAAGGACGTGTATGTTGCATCTTGTCCATTTAGATTAGATGTTTCAGTTAACTGATGGTAGTTTCCCAGTTAACTGTGTAGGTTCATTCAATTAGGTTTAGAGAATAAGATCTTGCATGTCTTGCAAGACTGTAGTTGACTCAAGGTGATTTTAGGGTTGCCTACACCTTGATGTCTATAAATAAGAGCTTTAAGCTCATTTGTAATTTAACTTTTGCTTGATAGCATACATGCTGCGCCTACCTTGCCTGTAGTATTGCTATTATTGTATCTGTTCAAAGAGTAATTGCTGTTATAATAAATTGTGCGCCTACCTTGCCTTCATGTTATTGTCATGGTGTTTATTCGACCTTAGTTAAATGGGGTTGCTGGTTTGATCGTTATTGCATGTTGCGTCTATACAATCTACTGTCCCAGTTGCTTACCTTTTGTTTTGTTATTATAAGCCTATTCAGAAGAGCAAATAGTTGCGCCTACCTTGCCTTCATGTTGCGAAACTGTACTTAAAGCTTATCGTTTGATGTGTGTTATAGTAGACTCATTCAGCCAAGCAGATAGTTGCGCCTACCTTGCCTTCATGTTGTGAAGTGTACCAGGTTTACCGTCCTTTTGTTTGTTTTAATAAACTTCTTCCCGGATTAGCAAATAGTTGCGCCTACCTTGCCTTCATGTTGTGAGCCCGCACCTGGAGTTTATCGTATAATACATTCCTGCTCCATTTCCTCATGCTCTGTTTCTTGAGGAAACTGGATAGATTTAAAGAAGTTAGCTTAGTTGTAGTTAGATGATCTGCGAAACCAGAAAATACTTAGCTGCAACGTTCTAGGTTTTCTTAACCTTGTGCCTCTACCAGCTGAGAACAAAAAGATAGGACATTAGTTTAGTTTTCTATTTCATGCATTCCAGCACAACGAGGGAGCTTCCCCTCCTAATTTGAAGAGCACTCATTACGTAGTGTGCATAGCTGTCCGTACAAACTCACACTCCAGAGGTGTTAGTTCTTACGCCAACACAATTCACAACCGATACCAAACAACAAAGAGACAATGTGAAGGAAAAAGACTTCTATTGAGGAAAAATGAGAATCTGTATTATTTCTGCCCAAAATATCATGAGTTACAAAATTGTGAAGTATCTGCCTCAGCAAAACTCCAAATCAAGAACTCCCTTCAAGAATGAAAGAAGAGAAAGACTTATAGAATTGATCTCCAAATTCGGAATTGAAATTTGGCTCCAAAATCTGATGTGTTGTCAATCTTCTCCTCCAAATAGGGTATGTAACTGCCATCTAACTCCAAGAAGAGTTGTCAAATTTTTCACCAACTTGGTGAGCCGTATGCAAAAAGAAAGCCCTCCAAAACAGGTTCAAAACTGAAAGATAACTCCATAATTGTGCCTTATTTTGCTCCTTGACTCAAGTCGAGTCAATAGGAACTCAAAACTGAAGAGACTCCTATTATTTGGGCTTCAAACTCCTGATTTATCTCCAACATGTTGGCTCAAATCTCTCCACTATCTCCATGATTCTAGCAAGTCATCAAGACTATTCATTTTTTGCATTTGAAAATATCTTATTTGAAAATGATTTATAATTATCATTTTACAAAAAGATTTACATTTTTTAGAATAAATGCAAGTAATGAAACATTTAATTTGAAAATCTATTTTTGCATTTTATAATAACATTTATTTAGAAAGTGATTTATAATATCACTTTAAATAAATATTTTACAATTTGATTTAAATGCAAAAACCAATAAATTCTTGACTTCTAATTTTACATTTTATAGATAACTTTATTTAAGTGGTAAATATTAATCACTTAAATAAAATTATTTAAGCTTGTAAAGATATAAAATAAAAGCTTTTTAAAAAAGCCAAAAAAAAAGGGCTTCACATGACTTTAGCCTTGAGGAACTTAAAAAATTTCAAAAATAAAAAAGAAAGGCATATCAAATTGCACGTATGAAGAGAAGTGAATGAAGTTTTTAATAAGAAACTTGAAATTTAGGCAAAAATAATTGCCTCTCCTCCATCGCACTTTTTAGGGCTCAAACCCTAAAACAGTATCCATTCTTCATTTCGCATCTTATGTTGTTTTCTGGAGACTTCATTTTGAGGAGGCCGCCACCATGGATGAAAACCCTTGACTATCTCTGGAGCGTGAATCTTTGCTACTGTACGCCATTCCCTTGACTTTTCTGGAAGTCTATGAAAGGTAAGTTCGATTTCTGTGTTTAAAATCTGGAAGCTTTTAGTCAGTTTTTTTCAAGCTCCTTAGGCTTACTGGGTGCAGCCATTTGCATTTTCTGATGCTTTTCTTCCTTTTCTACTATTTTGCCTATGTTTGGCCACCATGAATCATGCTGGCTCGATATTTTTTTCCTGTTGAGGGCGCCATTGTCAGACTCTTGATAGATTCGTATCAAAAAATAAAGGGTAAGTTGATTGCTGCAAATCTAGAACTTGTTCTCTTTGTTGAAAGCTTTATGAAGCTTATAGGCACGGCCTCACTATATTCCTGATTATTCACTGTGAAATGTATTTAAACTTGAATCTATTCTTTGTATTTGCTTCACCTCAGTGTGCATCTCTGCTTGTGGCTGCCATGAAGAGAACACTTGGCTGAGCTTTTCTGTTGGACGCTATTGAGAAACCCCTGATGGTTGTGTTTCTGGAAGCTCTTTTTCCATAAGGAAATCTGGGTGAGTTAAGATTGGAAATCTCCCTCACTCTTATCTCTGCAAAAAACTTCGCATTGTCTTTACTCTCAACTAGCATCTGATAAGCCATAGCTGTACTCATTTCGTTCTCTATATTTTTCCAAAATTATTTGATAGGCCACAGCTGTACTCATTTCGTTCTCTGTATTTTTCCAGAATTTCAAACGTTTCTATGGCCATGGCTATGACTGTATTGTCTTCTTGTTATTTTGTCTTATTTCTCAACTCTCGGCCATGGACGCCATTGGAGACCAGTATACCCACGTTTTCCTCCTTTTAGAGCTTTCTCAGCCAATGTTCCACAAGAAAACGCTATTCTGTAAGAAAGAAAATAATTTCTGAAAGATTTAATGCTATTGCACAATGCGAGTAGAATTTAGAACTCCATCTATTTTTCATTCCTTTATGAATACTATTTTGAAAATGCGTATTTTCACTTCGTACTTAGGAAAGTGTCTTTTTCATCCACTCTCAAGGGCTGAACCCTCCATTAAATCACAAATTTATTTTCTGAAAACAACACAAAAGAGAGTCTGTGTGACTGTTATGAAAGAGGTCTATATAAACTGTGAGCATCGAGTTAATGTGAACCTAAGAAACATGATATAATTGTTGCTTTTCATGCAAAATTTGAGATCTTTCAATTTATTTTATTCATGACTGCCTTCCCTGCAGTCGCTTTATAAGGCTGAAATAGTGTATAGACTTCATAATGTTCACTCTGCACAAAACATTCAATGAGCTGGGCTCTACCCTTGTGGGAGCCGCATTTTACCCCACTCATTTTTTAAAACCTGATAAATAAATAGCAAGATTACATTTCCTATACCTGCACATGGCGAAAACCAGTTATTAAAAATAGTAGTGAATCAATGATTTCCTCATGATTTGTTTCTTGTACCTACACATAACAAAAACAAGTTAGTAAAAACAGCAGATGACAGTTCTTCTTGGTGCTCTGCTTTTCTTTTTATCTGATGAATTCATTGATAGAATGTTCATTCCATCTCTATTAATAATGTAGGGATAAGGTAGAATTTGATCCCTCATTGCTCTAACACCACTACTCATCTTGCAGGTAAACCTTAAAGCTAGAGTTGAAAGTGATGCCAAAGCTGAACGATTATCAGCACAACTTCGACAATGATTCATCATTCTAGGCAATGACGAATCACCTTCTCTCCTTGTTCTTACCTTATTTTCAATTGTGTGATATTCATTTCCTTTTTGTATTCATCATTTGATTAAGAAATCAAATCGGCTACTCCCACGGCTTGTGTGGGACTTCAGCTTTTTACAATATGAATAAAAACATTACTTTGCAAACCTATGAATTTCTCTATTACAAACATTTGCATAATAACACCTGAAATTCACAAGTAATCAAATCCCGAAATATCATGAATACGTAGGAATTTTTTTTTCCTCCCTGAGATGAATGCAATTTAGCTCTAGCTGTTTTGAGCTGAATCAAAAAATAGGTAACGGTACCTACATTGGAGCTTCTAAAAGAGTGTAGCTCGCTCGATCCTGTTACTGTACAACAATCCTCATATTTTGCAATGTTAGTATCATCTACAAAATGAAAAAATCTATGAACTAAAGAATTACCTTCACTAGCTAGACCCATTGCACCATTGCACCACTGGACAATTGATCTTGCATCTATCAACTTTACACTGTTTGTGTACTTTAACTCTTCTCGTGCTAGGGCTCTTTTGATACATGCACCTGCTTCATTATGCTCCCCCTTTCCATGCCCGGCCTCTAAGAAGTTCCACATATGTTGAACACCACTAATCCTATGCATCCTGCACAACCATTAAAACATTTTGGCGTTCTTGAATTGTGATGTACAATTATTTGGCCATATGATATGCTGACTAAATTATATTCCCCTGCTAGCTAGATCAGCATAGAACATATGAAAGCAACCTTGAACAAACTCTGTAGAATGTGTGCAATCATCACTAATGTAAAAGTGATACTCCCTCAATACTTTCCTATTTTCCTCTATACTATCATTTGCATGAATGAATACTATATGCACAAATATAGCAACTTGCATGGAGTTGTAGTACTGTGATTGCACCTCATTCTATGGTTGTAGTGTGTAGTTCTCAGCGAAGTCAACAACTGAAATGATATGACGAAGTGGAAATGTTTCCTTGCATAACTTGAACTGCGAGTCCAACCATTGTGCTCTGTGTGTATGCGTTGCATGTTCATAAACCACCTGATCATGAAAAATGCCCATAAACAAATACACTGGAATCTTATCACTGACCAATTCACACTTCTTTGCTTCTTTCCCATCTTTTAGACTGTATGCCACTGTCTCTTATTTGCCAAATTCCACAATTTTGTCTCCAATTGTGTGTGTACTAGCCATGTGTTGGAAAATTGGCAAATGTTGCATGCCACCACAATGATCACATGTACCATCCAAACATATTTTTTGTAAAAAAATTGACCATCCTCTCTTTCACATAAAATGGAAGACAAAAAATTCCTTGACGATTTAGGTGGAGGCATTATGTTACATTCCTACAAAACATTGTTAGTATGCATATCTAAACATATACGTCAATAAACATCATAATGGTTAGAAAACTCAATATGAACCCTACAACAACAAGGAGTATGTGTGTGATTTATTTTGACATAAAAAGGCTTTAGCATTTCAAAATACCTTTGACATATTTTAATTTCAGGAAACATTTGTACAAAATCAGCAAAAAATTGGGTTTGAGTGGTATCCAAATAATGCATCGGATGTGGCTCACGGTTTTTACTACCAATTCTTCTTCTTACAACATCTCTTTGATTAGGAAAGGTCCTTGTGTTATCCTTCCAATAATTCACAATTAAAGATCTCAAGCCTTGAGCAATTCTTGTGTCTTTTCATGGCACTCTACCTGAAAATGCCCATAACTCATTGCTATTTGGATCCTCCACTCTTTCACGCCTTCCTTTGGCTCTCATTAAAGATGATCTACTTATTTTCAAAGACTTACTTGCCTTTGTAAGGTTCACCTTGTTCCTTGTTTGACTGCTTAACAATGTTGTTGTCATCACAGGTCGTGTGGCACAACTATCCTTCGTGCGTGAGGTGGAACCCACACTCTTGTATGCACTCATCAAGTTCTTTACAATGGAATTTTCACTTGAGTCATTCAAAACTCTTAGCCCAAGAGCCTTCATGATGGGCCTAAATTTGAGTTGCCTCATCATTTCAACAAATAGTTGGCATCTTCCACCCTCACTTAGCTTCACAAAAAACAAACTCCATATCCTTTGTGCATATCTTTGACCTGTACGTTTTGGAATCTTATTAGGCATCCATTTCAAAACATTGGAATCAATATCAATAAAAAATGTAGGTTTTCTATGCAAAACTCTAGGAGGAGTTTTCAAATGTAAATTTGTGTCAATATTGGGAAGGTCAACAACATCGGGGATAGATCGTGTACCTTCAATTGAAGGTGCAATTGATGACGTACCTTGAGATTGACATGTAAACGATGTTGTATCTCCAACTTGAGATGTCGTTTGTGGAGTTCCTTCAAATAGAGATGTGTTTGTTGATGTACTTTCAAAACACAATGTTTTTGATGGTGTGTCTTCAATTGGAGATGTGATTTTTGATGTACCTAGAAAACCACATGTTGTTGTCAATGTGTCTTCAACTAGAGATGTGCATTGAGCTTCGCCTATGGTTGATGATGTGCCCCCAACTTCTGTATTCATTCCTGTCCTTCCACGAACTTTCCTCATTCATGCCCTTTGTTTTTCCAATTTGAAATTTCTCTTAGATTGCACGGGAATTTGTGGCTGTATGGGCTGCAATTCCTTTGCTTCATGAGCTACATTTTTTGATTCTCTTCTCCTTGCATTTTTAGCTGCATGTTCTTCTGGTGTTAGAGGCTTCGGTCATTTCCTCGGCATGACCTTGAATGATACATGTTCACAAACACACATAGAACAAAAGTAAGTAATGCATTTTACAAAAAAATTGATATCGTTGATTACATTGCATTAAATATGAAACACACCAAAGCATTTTATGAAAGAAGGTAGCAAGATGTTTGGAATTATCAAACATGTCTATGCTACACAATATTTTTCATACATGATGGAGTTAGATGTCTGTAGGGTTACATATTAGAGTAGGGATTTTGAGTGTTTTTGAAGAGTTGGAAAAGTACCTAGAGGCTGATTCAATACATGTAGGGAA